>PVHP010030214.1:0-21854 GCA_004024765.1 Zapus hudsonius
TACTGGGGAATTGAACCCCGGGGCCTTAGGCACTAGAGGCAAGTGCCTTAACCACTGAGCCATCTCTCCAGGCCCTAAAATTCTTGGTCTATGACTTTGGGAGAGTTCCTAAATCTCTTCTAGCCTCCATTTCCTCATTATTGGGAGCTTAATATTTGGTTTGGGACATGTTCTATTGTTGCTTTTCTCTTTTTCTTTTCCTTTTTCTTTTTCCTTTTTTAGGTAAGGTCTCTAGCCCAGGCTGACCTGAATCTTACTCTGTAGTCTCAGGGTGGCCTTGAACTCATGGTGATCCTCCTACCTCTGCCTTTCAAGTGTAGGGATTAAAGCTCATGCCTCGCTCCTTTAAAAGAAAAACTATCTATCTATCTATCTATCTATCTATCTATCTATATAATTTTTTTTTTTTTTTTTTGAGGTAGGGTCTTGCTGTAGCCCATACTGACCTGGAATGGAATTCACTATGTAGTCTCAGGGTGGCCTAGAAGTCATGGCGATCCTCCTACCTCTCTGCCTCTCAAGTGCTGGGATTATGCACCACCACACCTGGTTTTTAAAAAAATATATTTTGGGGATGGAGAGATGGCTCAGTGGTTAAGGAACTTGTCTGCAGTGCTTGAGGACCTGAGTTTGATTCCCTAGCACCCACATAGAGACAGATGCACAAAGTGGCACATGCGTCTGAAGTCTCTTTGTGGCATTCTCTGCAATGGTGTATGCATTCTCTGTCTGTCTCTCTTCTGTTCTTTTCTCTGCTTGCAAATAAATAAAATACTAATATATATTTATATTTATTTATTTGCAAGCAGAGAGAGGTGGAAGAGAGACTGACAGAAAGAATGGGTGCACCAGGGCCTCCAGCTGCTGCAAACGAATTCCAGATGCATGTGCCTTTTTGTGCATCTGGCTTTTCGTGGGTACTGGGAAACTGAGCCAGGCTTGTTAGGCTTTGCAGGCAAGTGCCTTAACTATGGAGCAATCTCTCCAGCCCTGTTGCTTTCTTTTTTCTGCAGGGGATCCAGCCACTTAGACCTGTGGCTCCCCACTACTGGACTGCAGTAGTGTCAGTCTGTGACAGTTTGCATTTGCTTGTGTTAAATGAGAATGCAGTTAGCTTTTCATGAAGCTACATCCATTGAATTTAAACACAAGTTTTTTTCTATAATTTTACCAATTTTGGTGGGGATATATTTAATTCTTTTAAAAATATTTTATTTATTTGAGAAAGAGAGAGATAGTGAATATGGGTGTGCCAGGGCCTCTACCACTGCTAATGCACTCCAGATACAGGATCCACTTGGTGTATCTGTCTTTTAAGTGGGAAATTGAACTTGAGCCATTAGGCTTTGCAGGCAAGCACCTTTAACAGTTGTGCAGATCATCTCTTCAGGTCCATAATTTTGTTTAATGAAATAGTAGTGATGAAATTGGGTCTTTTGTTCTTGTTTTTTTCAATGTAGTGTCACTGTAGCCCAAGCAGACCTTTTGAGACCCAGACTGGCCTCAAAGTCATGGTGATCCTCCTACATCTGCCTTCCTAGTGCTGGGATTTAAGGCATGTGCCACTACATCTGGTGACAGTTGGTTCTTTTGTTATTTTAAATATTTGTGAGCTGAGAGGGATGGAGGGAGTGAGAGGGCAGGGGAACGGGCACATCAGGTCTTCTTGCCACTGCAAATGAGTGCCAGACACAAGCACAACTTTGAGCATTTGGCTTTACATGAGTACTAGGGAATCGTACCCAGGCTGGAAGGCTTTACAAGCAAGTGCCTTTTATTGCTGAGCCATCTCCCCAGCCCAGTTTTTTTTTAAAAATATTTTTATTTATTTATTTTCAAGCAGAGAGGAGAGGAAGAGAGAGAGAGAGAGAGAGAGAGAGAGAGAGAGAGAGAGAGAGAGAGAGAGAGAGAGAATGCACCAGGGCCATTACCTTGTGGGTCTGGCTTATGTGGGTCCTGGGGAATTGAACCAGGGGCTTTAGGCACTGGAGGCAAGTGCCTTAACCGCTGAGCCATCTCTCCAGCCCCCAGTTTGTTTTTTGAGCCAGGTCTCACATGAAGTGCATGCTGGCTTTGAATTTGCCATGTAGCCAAGATTTGCTTGGAACTTCTTTTTTTTTTTTTCCTTGTTTTCTTTTTTTTTTAATTGTCCATAATGAGTTACAATATTTAGTGGGCAAACAATGAGTTGTTATTCCCAATTCCCCGCTGCCCTCCGCTCCCCACTCCGCTGGATAACCTCCTCCTTGATCTTCCTTAGCCTCCCAAGTGCTGAGTTATGTAGGATTTTAGCAGTGAGCCACCATGCCTTGTGTATTTCATTTTATAGCAGCCTATGCTGGTACTATAATCTATTTACCCCCTTTTAAAAAGATTATGGTTCTGTGAAATCTGAAGATCTTGACTTATAGTATTTGAGATGGTGGGAAAGAGTACTCATCTCAGACCTTGATTTTCAAGTGAAGTGTGGTGTACATTCTGCCCTTTTACCCTGCAGGTGATTGTCACTACTATGGGTCTGATTTTGTCCTCACAATTAACATTTACAGCATATTTCAAGGAGCAGTTCAGACTATTTTCAGCTTAACACATACAAGTTGCTCCAAATTATTTAAGGCTGTTATTTCTCAACTAGAGCCTCAGGAGAAAACTGGTGAGCAGGGGTGGTGGTGGTGAGGCTGCTGCTTGGGTGCTGCTTTAAGTCACTATGTTGATTAGCCAACAAGATAAATAACTTGCCTTTGACATAGTGAAGTAGCAGAAATTAGCTTTCCTTTCCCTTTATGCGGGAAAGAGAGTTGAAGCTAGAGTGAGAAAGGCCTTTTTATTTAACCCAGCAAGCAAGCCTTGTACAAATATTCAACATGCTTTCTAGAGAAACAGAAGGGTGCAGCAGTGTGCATAATGGCTTATGTAAGTGGAGCCACCGAAGCTCTCCCGAGGATACAAACCAATTATTAACATAAGCGCTTATTGAAATTGCATCAGCTGTCTAGATGTGAAATTTATTGATTCTTTGGTTCACCGAGGGTTGGGGAGGGCCATGGGAATTTAAGGTGCAAACCTAGCTTAAGCACTTGGGAGGCTGAAGTATATTCACGGCCATCCTGGACTACAGAGTGAGGTCCAGGTCAGCCTGGGCTAGCGCAAGACCCTACTTCAAAAAAACCAAAACAAGAACCTAGTGTGGTGGTGCACACCTTTAATCCAGCACGTGGGAGACAGAGGTAGGAGGATCAACACAAGTTCAAGGTCACCCTGAGATTGCGCTCCAGGTCAACCTGGGCTAGAGCAAAACTCTCAGGAGGCAGAGAGGTCTAGGAGCATAGTTTGAGACTAGCCTGAGATACATAGTGGATTCCAGGTCAGCCTGGGCTAGAGTGAGACCCCCCTCTTCTTAAAAACAAAACAAAACCTGAAAGTTTTTATTTTCCTTAGATGTTTTTGGTTAGGTAATTAAAAAAATTTAGGACTACTATAGAAATACCTGAGTTTCGCCAGGCGTGGTGGCGCAGGCCTTTAATCCCAGCACTGGGGAGGCAGAGGTAGGAGGATTGCCATGAGTTCAAGGCCACCCTGAGACTACATAGTGAATTCCAGGTCAACCTGGGCTGGAGTGAGACCCTACCTCAAAAAACCAAAAAAAAAAAAAAAAAAAAAAAAAAAAAAAAAAAAAAAAAAAAAAAGAAATACCTGAGTTTTTATTAGAATGCCTAAAGCAGAATGTTGAGGTTACATTGAGAAACAATGGATTTGGGAGGTTTGCTGCCTTAGATATTAAAGGCAATGTTGCATTTCAGAACTGTCCTGTATGCAAATAAACTCATGTATAATTCATTAATTTTTAAAAGTTTTTATTTATTTTGGTTTTTCGAGGTAGTGTCTGCTTTAGCCCAAGCTGACTTGGAATTCACTATTCAGTCTTAGGGTGGCCTCGAACTCCTGGTGATCCTCCTACCTCTGCCTCCCAAGTGCTGGACTTAAAGGCAAGCGTCACCACACCTGGCTTAATTCATTTAACAATGCTGAATTTTTTTCTACTGAGTACTCCAGTGGCACATATGTTCGGATGAATATCCTCACAAATCTAGGGATATAGCCTATAGTTGCCTTATAAATTGAAAGCCCTTGATGCCTGTAAGGTTTTATATAAAAATTTCTAAGGATTTTGCATTTTACTGTCTTTTATTATAAAACAATTATTTATTTGCAAGCAGAGAGACAAAGAGAGAATGGGTGTGCCAGGATCTCTTGCAAAGGAATTCCAGATGCATATGCATCTGGCTTTATGTGGGTACTGGTGATGTAGGAATTTTGGGGTACAGGGGGTCCCCCAGATTTATAAACCCAAGGTTTTTAGTTCTTTCCTAATCTTTAATGAAGAACAATAAAGACAGAATGAAGGACAACATTATGAACTATTGAGTTTGTTTGGGGAGAAATCACAATTTGTGGAATTTTATTTAAAGGGAATTGGGACTGGGAAAGGAAGACTAGAATGTTTGTATGTGGAAAGCATAGTTCAGAGAAGTGGAAAGCCAGAGAAACTGGGCCTTAGAACGTGAAGTTATCTGGGTGGGGCTGGGATCCTAGAATGTTTGATTGTGGACAGCAGGGGGCGTCATAGATCAATGTCAGACATGAGTTCCAGTCTGAGTTAGGAGTGTTCATTCTTGTGCCAAGATGAGATGTCGGGTGTTTGGCATCTTCTGGTTCCCTCTGGGCCTCACTGAAACCTGCCTAAATAAGCTAATTTACTCCTATTCTGTCTCACTGGGGAATTGAACACGCAGGTTTTGCAAGCAAGAGCTTTTAACTGCTGACCTATCTCAACCCCTGTTTTTTTTTTTTATTATTATTATTTTTTAAATCTTGTGATGGCTTTTTGCCTCAGCTTCCCAAGTGCTGGAATTATAGGTATATGGCATCACCTAGGTTGGGATGAATTTTTTTTGGCTTGAAAAGGAGTCCCCCACCCCTAGTTTCTAGTGGTACTAGGAATTGAACCCAGGGCCTTGCACATGCTAGGCACTGTAAGATCTCAGAATGTTGTTTTAGACAAGAGTTGGCAGGTTTTTGAAGTGGAATGGTTATGACATTCACCTCATTTTATGCGATATCTTAAACTAGCCTCAAGTTCACGATCTTCCTATCCTCTATTTTAAAATTAATTAATTAATCAATCAATTTGAGACAGAAAGAAACAGTGAGTATGGGCATGTCAGGGCCTCTTGCCACTGTAAATGAACTCCAGACACATGTGCTACTTTGTGCATCTGGCTTTATGTGGGTATTGGAGAATCAAACCTGGCTGTGAGGTTTGCAAGTTAACTTCTTTAACTGCTGAGCCATCTCTCCAGCCCTCTTCCTGGGGGGTTGAAATGCTGAGATTGAAGGTGCAGGCTTGTGCCATCAATCTGGAAAACTTGTTTGTATTGGAAAAAGGTTTATCTGCCTGTGTACTCTAGATTAGTCTTTTTGTTTGTTTGTTCATTACAGATCATTTCATTCTCTATTGGCTTTTATTGCTGCTTCAGAATCTACAGGCAGTGCCAGTGTACCTGTCATTCCTTCTCTCTCTCTCTCTCTCTCTCTCTCTCTCTCTCTTGACATAGTATATCTCTGTGTAGCTGGGGTTTGGCTCAGACTGGTGGCAATATAAACATGAGTCACTATGCCTGGGTAGTTTTTTTTTTTTTTTTTCCTTTTTCCTCCCAGTGGTAAGGGTTGAACCCACGGCTTTACATATGCTAGACAACTCATCTACCACTAAGCTATATCCCAGACCTTCTTCCCTCCCACCCCCCTAGGTAGGGTCTCAGTTTAGCCCAGGCTGATGGCATTCACTCTGTAGTCCCAGACTTGCCTCAAATTCATGGTGATCCTCCTACCTCTCTGCCTCTGGATTAAAGGTGTGTGCCTTTAAGAAACAGTCTGGGGAAGGTGATGTAGTTTAGTTGATAGGGTGCTTGCCTAGAATGACATGAAGGCCTGTGCTCAATCCCCAGCACTGCATAAAACTGGGCATGGAGCACATTCCTATAATCCTAGCGCTAGGGAGGTGAAAGAGGAGCAAATTCAAGGTCATCTTCAGCAACATAGTGTGTTCACAGCCAGCTACATGAGACCTTGTCTGAAATGCTCCCCCACCCCCTCTAAAAAACATCAAGCAGAAAAACCAAACACATATTAAAACAAAAATTAGGCTGGAGAGATGGCTGTGTAGTTAAGGCACTTGCCTGCAAAGCCTAAGAACCCAGGTTTGATTCTCCAGTACCCACATACAGCCAGATGCACAAGGTGGCACATGCGTCTGGAGTTGTTTGCTAGAGGCCCTGGTGTATCCATTTTTTAATCTGCTTCTTTCTCTCTCATAAATAAAAATAAATAATAAATATAATTTAATCCACAAGCAAACTCCCCCAAAGAAAAAGAAAAATTAAGTGTAGTAGTAGATATTTTTATCAGCATCAGGATCATTATTTATTTTATTTATTCATTTTTCAAGCAGAGAGAGAGAGAGAGAGAGAGAGAGAGAGAGAGAGAGAGAGAGAGAGAGAGAGAGAGAACGAGAACACCAGGGCCACCGCCTTGTGGATCTGGCTTATGTGGGACTGGGGAATTGAACCCGGAGCCTTAGGCACTGGAGGCAAGTTGCCTTAACCGCTGAGCCATCTCTACAGCCCTCATTATTTGTTTTGTTTTGTTTTTCAAGGTAACAGTCTTGCTCTAGATCAGACTGACCTGAAATTCACTGAGTAGTCTCAGGGTGGCCTCGAAACTCACTGAGATCCTCTTCCTACTGCCTCCTGAGTTCTGGGATTAAAGACGTGTGCCACCAAGCCCATCTGCCATATATTTTGTGATGATATTTTGTTCTTGAGATGGGGATCTTTTTCTTGGAGCCCACTGATCCTCTAGCTTTCACTCCCTGAGTGCTAGGATTGTATGCATGTGCTGTCACCATGTCTGTCTCATGATTTTATTTAATTAAATTATTTGCTGGAGGGACTTGGGCATTGAACAACTTGGGCTATGAATTCATTTAGTGAAGTAAGTAGTTATGGCTAGGCTACTAGGTATCATGAACCATATTAGCCATTGATTATATATTTTCCTTCCTTTCCCCTGCTTTTCCCTTCCCTTCTTTCTCTTCCTTTCCTCTTTCTCTTCCTTCTCTCCCTCTTTCCCTTACTTTTTAAAAATATTTCATTTATTCATTTTCAAGCAGAGAGAGAGAGAGAGAGAGAGAGAGAGAGAGAGAGAGAGAGAGAGAGAGAGAGAGAACCAGGGCCACCACCTTGTGGGTCTGGCTTATGTGGATCCTGGGGAATTGAACTGGGGGCCTTAGGCACTGGAGGCAAGTGCCTTAACCGCTGAGCCATCTCTCCAGCCCCCTTCCTTACCTTTTAAAAAGAGGCAGATGAAGAGAGAGGGACAGAGAGGGAATGGGTACACCAGGGACTCCAGCCACTGTAAACAAACTCCAGATGCATGCACCACCTTGTGCATCTGCTTACGTGGGTACTAGGGAATTGAACCCTGGGTTCTTAGGTTTTTTAGGCAAGCATCTTAACTGCTGTACAATCTCTCCAGTCCCCTCCTTTCTTTTTTTTTTTTTTTGAGGTAGGGTCTCTCACTCTAGCTCAGGCTGACCTGGAATTCACTATGTAGTCTCAGGCTGGCCTTGAACTCACAGAGATCCTCCCACCTCTGCCTCAGAGTGCTGGGATTAAAGGCATGCACCACCACACCCGGCTCTTTGTACTATGTATTTATGTGAAGTGATGTTCTCAGCATTGACAATTATAAAATAAAAATGGGTGCTATGAAAAACATTGCAGATGTTCTATGTCCTGAAGTATCAAATACTCAATCTCTGTGGGCTCAGTGGCTACAGATACTTGTTTATAAAGCCTGATGGCCCTTGTTCGAGTCCCCAGTACCCACATAAAGCCACACATGAAGTGGCACATATGTCTGGAGTTTGCTTGCAGTAGCAAGAAGCTCTGGCACACCCATTCTCTCTCATATACAAATAAACAGTATTTATCTATAATTTGAGTCTATAAAAATGAACAAGCACATATCATTATTATGCAAAATTCCTCATGTTTAATAAATGGTCAAATTATATCTATAACAAATAATTATTTTAAAATAACTTTTTTTAGTGATTATCAGTAATACATAGTTTGATTAGTATACCTGTTTATTATCTATCTGCACGTGTAAACATGGCAAAAAGGGGTTGTGAATAGAAAAGGTTTCAGAAGTCCTGATTTATAGTATATATTTAATTTTGTTTGCAGCTTTTAAAAATCATTATATTAAGTGTTTTGCTTTTTTGCATTATGAAGATTGAACCTAGGGCCTTGCTTGCATCTACTAAGCAAAGTATTTTCCCAGTGAGCTGTGTCACTAGTTTCTATGTTAAGTATTTTGATAAAACCATTTATTATTATTATTATTTTTTTGGTTTTTCGAGGTAGGGTCTCGCTCTAGCCCAGGCTGACCTGGAATTTACTATGTAGTCTCAGGGTGGCCTTGAACTCATGGCGATCCTCCTACCTCTGCCTCCTGAGTGCTGGGATTAAAGGTGTGCACCACCACGCCCAGCCCATTTATTATTTTTAATTTTTGTTGTTACAGGAAATATTACAGAAAATACCTTTGATGATTATGTTTATGTTTTTAATTATTTTCTTAGGACAGATTTCCATGTGTGAGTTTTCTTTTCTTTTTTTTCCCCTGAGGTAGGGTCTTGCACTAGCCTGGGCTCATCTGGAATTCACTATGCAGTCTTAGGCTGGCCACAAACTCATTGGGATCCTCCTCCCTCTGCCTCCTAAGTGCTGGGATTAAAGGTGTGTGCTACCATGCCCAGCCTTGATTTTCTTTTTAAAGTATATTTTTGACTGCCATTAAGGTATTTTTTTTTAATTTAAGAATATTTATTTATTAGAGAGAGAGAGAGAGAGAGAGAGAGAGAGAGAGAGAGAGAGAGAGAGGGAGGGAGAGGTGCACCAGGGCCTCCAGCCACTGCAAATGAACTCCAGATGCATGTGCACCTTATGCATTTGGCTTTATGTGGGTACTGGGGAATTGAACTCACGTTTTCTGCTTTACAGGCAAGCCCCTTAACCTCTGAGCCATCTCTCCAGGAGCCCTCCCCTCCCCCCTTTAATAAAAGCATATAAAGAGTTTTTAGTGTTTGGGACATTTGACTATTGCTTCTTGATGAATAGTAATACTAGTACCAACTGACTGTCCTTGTTAGATTGAATATTAGTGTTACTTTTTCATCTTAACATACTAGGTTAAAAAGGCACTTACTTCACTGTTCTAATTTTAGGGTGCATTTTTTTAAGTAACAGTTTTTCCATAAAGAGTAAAGTTGGTTGTAATGTCATAATGACATGAACTTTTAAAATGTGATATTTCTTTTAAGTAATTGGAAAAGCATTTTATTATGTGTGCCAGGATGTAGCATTCATTTCTCCTGTGTTGTCAGCTTCAGGTGCCTGGTTGTGTCGACATGTTAATGCATCACTGTAATCTTTTTGTTTTTTTTTTTAAACATGCTGATTTTTATATTTTCACAATTTCATATGTCTATAATTTTTTTATTTTTCCGAAGTAGGGTCATATTCTAGCCCAGGCTGACATGGAACTCATTTAGTAGTCTTAGACTGGCCTTGAACTCAGCGATCTTCCTACCTCTGCCTTCCTAGTTTCGGGATGAAAGGCTTGTGTCACCATGCCTGGCCCCTTTATAATTTTTTTTTACTTGAAATTTTTATTTATTTGCAAGCAGAGAGAGACAAGAGAATCAGAGAGAGAATATGAATGGATGTACCAGGGCTCTAGCCATTGCAAACGAACTCTGGATGCATGTGCCACTTTGTGCATCTGGCTTTTACATGGGTTCTGGGGAATCGAACCTGCATTGTTAGGCTTTGCAGGGAAAACCTTAACTGATGATCAGATCATCTCTTCAGGCCCTATAATACTTTTTAAAAAATATTTTTATTGGGGCTGGACAGATGGTTTAGCGGTTAAGGCGTTTGCCTGCAAAGCAGAAGGACCTGAGTTCAATTCCCCAGTACTCACATATATCCATATGCATAAGGTGACACATGTGCCCAGAGTTCCTTTGCAGTGGCTGTAGGCTCTGGCGTGCCCATTCCATTCTCTCTTTCTGTCTGCCTCTTTCTCTCTGTCTCTCAAATAAATAAATAAATGAAATATTAAAAATATTTTTACTTGTTTGTAAGCAGAGAGAATGACTATGAGAGAAACAGAAAGAGAAAAAGGAAGAATATAGGCCACTGCAAAAAAAACCCCAAAAAACTCTAGATGCAAGTACCTCTTTGTGCATCTGGCTTTACGTGGTTACTGCAATCAAGTACCTTTAACTGCTGAGCATTCTCCCCATCCTGTATATGATGTATTTTGATCATAATCCCCACCCATTCCCTCCTCTTGTCCTCTTTCCCTCCCTCTCCCACTGAACCCTTTCTTCTTCTTTCAGAGTCCCTCTTCTACTATTTCATTTTATTTTATTTTATTTTATTTTATTTTATTTTATTTTATTTTATTTTATTTTATCTTATTTCTTTGGTTTTTCAAAGTAGGGTCTCACTCTAGCCCAGGCTGACCTGGAATTCATTGTGTAGTCTCAGGGTGGCCTCGAACTCAAGGTGATCCTACCTCTGTCTCCCAAGTGCTGGGATTAAAGGTGTGCATTATCTCATCTGGCTACTTTATCATTTATTTATTTTATTTAAAAAATATTTATGTGCAAGTAGAGAGAAGAGACAGACAGAGAGAATGGATACACTAGGGCCTCTAGCCACTGCAAACAAACTCCAAATGCATGCACCACTTTGTACATCTGACTTTATGTGGGTACTGGGTTATTGAACCCAGGTTGTTAGGCTTTGTAGGCAAGCCTTAACTGTTGAGCCTTCTCTCCAGCTCTGCTTTTTTGTTTTTAAAAGTAATTATTCATTTTCAGACAGCATAGAAAGCAATAGATTTATTGTTATATATTCATACATATGTGTCATTAACATGGCTCTTTTTTGTTTTTCCCCTACATACTCCTTTCTTTAGTTGGTTCCCTTTCTTCTTCACTCAGTCTCTTCTTCTGTTTTCTTTTTTAAGAACATTATTTCTCATACACACATATAAGACACACAGAGAGAGGTTATACTCTTTTATCCCCTTGCCCCTGCTCCTGTTTCCCTGAAACCTTCTTCAGTGGGGTTATGGTATTCACTGTGGGGTCATAAAGGCCTCAGTCAGACCCTGTGGTATAGTGGGGGGACTGTGCCTCAGGGTACTCTACCCACTCTTTGGCTCTTATAGTCTTTCTACCCCTTCTTCTACAATGTTCCCTGAGCCATGGCAGGCCTTTTGGCAGTCTGATTTAGTTCTCTGTAGCCTCTGGATTTCTGCTTTGATAGGTTTTAATTGATCACTGTGTCTGTCACCATCACCCTGGAGCTGGTTGTCAGGCTAGCAGTAAGAGCACTATTCATGTCACCGCTTTCTCTACAATTTCTCCTGGGTCCTGTCAGATGTGGTAGAGGTGGCAATCAACTATCTTATATCTTATAGATGGATCTTGATACTCCTTAGTTTTCTCTGACCAATAATGAGAGCTACTTGGGTTAAAGGGGGTATGCAAAGTTACTTGAGCGATATTTTTGGTGTGTATGCCCACTCTTCTCCAGAGAGCAGTGGGTGCTTCTCTCTGAAGTCTGGGTTTCTTGGGGCTGGAGAGATGGCTCTGCAGTTAAGGTGACTTCCTGAAGTCTGGGTTTCTTGACCATGGGATTTTGACTTAGTTTCCACTCCCAAATATGAGTTCTCTCCCACTGAGCGGGCTTCATGTCCAGAGGAGAACAGTTGGTTCCCAGCAGAGGATGTGTGTCACAGTTGTACTCTTGTTGGGCTGGTTTATTTCATAGTCTGCAGGGTCTACTGCTTATTTTTATTTATGATGAGAGAAATAGTATCGGTGTGCTAGGTCTCCTGATGCAAACAAACTCCAGAGCATGTGTCACTTTGTGCCTTTGACTTGATGTGGGGACTGGGGAATTGAATCTGCACTGGTAGGCTTTGCAAGCCAAGTGCCTTTAGCTGCTGAGCCATCTCCTGAGCCCAAATTATTTTATTTAGCCTTCACAATAACATTAATATTTTAAACAATTAAGAAAATTTTTATTTGAGCCGGGCATGGTGGCCTACGCTCAGCACTCAGGAGGCAGAGATAGGAGTATTGCCTAGAGTTTGAGGCCAGCCTGAGACTACATAGTGAATTCCAGGTCAGCTTGGGCTAAATAAAGTGAGACCCTATTTCAAAAAACAAAACAAAATAAAAAAATTTGCAAGCAGAGAGATAGAAGAGAGAGAAAATGGACATGCCAGGGACTCTAGCCACTGCAAACGAACTCCAGATGCATGTGCCACCTTGTGCATCTGGCTTTACCTGGGTACAGGGGAATTGAGCCTGGGTCATTAAGCTTTTCGGGCAAGTGCCTGAACCACTGAGCTATCTCTCCAGCCCTATTTTAAACTTTTTTTTTTTTGTGGTATGGTTCATTTTAGCCCAGGTTGACCTGTAACTCATTCTGTACCTCAGGCTGGTCTTGAACTCATAGTGATTTTCCTACCTCAGCCTCCCAAGTGCTAAGATCAAAAGTGTGAGCCACACTATGCTACGTCCATAATGTAATTTGATCATAGTCCCCTCCCGTCCCATCCCCCTTCAGCTGAATCCTTTTTCTTTCAGCTAGTCCTTCCATTTGGCTGTCTTTTCCCCTCCACCTTCTGTGACAGTGTTGATGGGCCTAATACTGTGCAGGTAATGAATGACCTTGGTGCCGTGAATTCGATGTATACTTCATGTCTGGAAGATAGCAGCTATCTAAAGCATTCCTCTTTTAAAAAATATTTATGTATTTATTATGTTTGTTTGTGTGTATGTATGTATTTATTTATTTAGAGAGGCAACCAAAGAGAGCATGGGAGCACCAGGGCCTCTAGCCATTGCAAGCAAATTCCAGATGCATGCTTGTGCATGGGGCTTTACTTGGGTACTGTGCCTCCCCTTAAGTCTCCTCTCTCCTCTCTCCCTTACAGTTCCTTTCTAGCTTATTGGCTTCTACTACTGACTTTTACTCACATACAAATCTAAATATTTGTAGCTAGAATCCTGCCCCTTAATCTAGTCTGCAAGGCTGTGTCTTCTGGATGGGGCATTGAGGCCATTGATGTTAAGAGTTAGTGTTGAAATTTGTGTATTTATTCTTACCATTTCTTGATTTTGTAGTTTTTCCTTTACCCTCTTGTGTTACCTGTTATTTGAATATGGTTTATTTTTTCCTTTTTCTCATGTGGGTGCTTTTCTTTTTCTTCAGTTTGAAGGATCCCTTCAAGTATTTTTAGAAGAGCTGGCTTTGTAGCCATAAATTCTTTTAGCCGGTTTTTGTTGTGGAAAGTCCTCATTTCTCCTTCATTTATGATGGATAGCTTTGCTTGATACAGTAATCTTGGTCGACAGTTATTTTCTTTCAGAACTTAAAATACATCTCTCCAAGCCCTTCTGGCTTTTAAGGTTTCTGTTGAGTAATCTGCTGTTAGCCTGCTGGGCTTGCTTTTATAGGTTACTTGATGTTTCTCTCTTACTGCTTTAATATATTTTCTTTGGTCTGTGCATTCAGTAGTTTAATTTTAATATGGCATGGAGAGTTTCTTTCCTGGTTTGTCTGTTTGGTGTTCTGAATGCTTCCTGTGCCTTCATTGGTACCACTTTCCCTATTTGGGGGAGATTCTCTTCTATGATTTTGTTGAAAATATCTACTGTGCCCTGAGAGTGAAATTCTTCTAAGAATCCTTAGAGGGTATGATAGAGATATCTCGTTTAGCGTTGAATACTCAGGATTCACTAATTTTGAGCACTTTTTTTTTTTTTGAGGTAGGGTCTTACTTTAGCCTAGGCTGACCTGGAACTTACCCTGTAGTCCCAGGCTAGCCTTGAATTCATGGTACTAGGCAATTGAACTGAGGCCATCAGACTTCTCAAACAAGTGCCTTTAACCGCGGAGCCATCTCTGCAGCCCACTTTGATGAGTTTTGAATCTCCCCAGTAGTCATTTCCACCTACAAAAAAATTTCTTTGCCCAAAGGCATAAGCATAAATAGAGGGCAATTTAATGGTCACAACATACTAATTCAGCCAAACAACAGTAGTAGTCCCCCCCTTCCCCCCAGTAGTCATGCCACTATTACACAGTGGGCACATCTTGTCTGGCTGGTTGGTTGTGCAGCTTGCAGGGTTTACTGCTGGGTAAGAGTGTTGATGACTTTCCCCTCCAGCAGCCTGCACAACACTTTTCAGTCCTATGGCAGCTAGCCAGCAGGGATAAGGCTTCCAGCTCAGTGTCCCACAACTGAAGCATGTGGTGTCATCAGAAATAAGGTCTTACCATCTAGTTTTGTTAGGCAACAAAAAGCATTGACCATTAGCCCATTGTTTTAGGGGCCTCAGGGACCTCCCTGACCAACAAGTCATTGAACATTAATTTTGAAGGGCTATATATAAATGTCTCATGTATATATAATTGAGTTTTTTTTTTAAAGTATTTAAAGCCCAGCATGGTGACACATGCCCTTAAATCCCAACACTTGGGAGGCAGAGGTAGGAGTTTGAGTTCACCCTTAGACTACATAGTGAGTTCCAGGTTAGCCTGGGCTAGAGTGAGACCCTAACTAAAAAAAAAAAACAAAAAAAAGTAAGAGAGAGAGAGAGAGAGAGAGAGAGAGAGAGAATATGAGAGAATGAATGGGTGTGCCAGGGCCTCTTGCCTCTGCAAATGCACTCCAGACACTTGCACCTTTGTGCATCTGACTTTATGTGGGTACTGGGGAATTGGGGCAGGCTTTGCAAGAAAGCACCTTAACTACTGAGCATCTCTAGCTCAATATTTTAAAATTTTAATGTAAGTATACATTCTTAAGTATTAAATTTTTTTTTATTTATTTGCAAACAGAGAGAAAAGAGAGACAGTTTTGGCCCACCAGGGACTCTAGTTACTCTGCTAACTTCAGATGCATGTACCTCTTTGTGCAGTTGGCTTTATGTGGGTACTGGGGAATGGAACCTGTGTTGTTTGTTTTTAGGCTTTACAGGCAGGTACCTTAACTGCTGAGCCACCTTTCCAGCCCTAAAATTTTTTTTAAACATAATAATTTACATTCTTTTACCTTATTTTTCTCTTACAAGGTCAAAATTTTATGTTGTGGAATATGATCTTTTTGATTAGAATTCTAGGTTGCCTTTTTAGATAATCCACATTAGTGAGACATTATATATTGCAAGTATCCTAATAGTATCTTCTCTTATTATAGAAGAGAAAGAACTTGTATACTTTTACATTAAGCTATAATATATGGAATCTTTCTATGCTTTAAAAGCTTTTAAAGAAAACTTGCAGGCAGAGAGAGAAGGAGTGAGGGAGTAAGGGAGGGAGAGAGAAGAGAAGACAGAGAGACAATGACTGGGTGTGCCAGGGCCTCCAGTTGCTGCAAACACCAAACATATGCTCTACATTGTACATATGGCTTTATGTAGGTACTAGGGCATTACACCTGGGTAATCAGGCTTTGCAGTCAAGCACCTTAACTACTGAGACATCTCTTCAGCCCTTTCTATGCTGTTTTGTTGTTTTGTTTTGTTTTTTGGAGGTATGATCTCCTTCTAGCCCAGGCTGACCTGGAATTCACTATGTAGTCTCAGGGTGGCCTTGAACTCACAGTGATCCTCCTACCTCTGCCTCCAGAGTGCTGGGATTAAAGGCATTTAATATTGATATTGTTTTGTTTTCCATACCAGTCTCAAACTCCTAGGCTCAAGTAGTCTTGCCTCAGCTTCCCAAGTAGCTAGGACTATAGGCATGTATGGTTGCCCCTGGCTCTTCTGTAGTTTTGTACTTTCTCCTGTACTTAAAAATGTACAACTAATTTCATAATAACTTAAAAAATAATTAGCCTTTGAGTCTTTTAGAACTTTTCATAAAAACAACCTCTTTCCACTCAGTTCATTAGCTTACATAATCTTAAATTACATAATTACAGTAACAAGTACAATTGGCATAAAGTGGTTTGGGAACAATAGCTGGATCTTATTAAGCATCCTATTCATTTGTGAGAAGCAGGGTAGGGACATATTAAGAGTTCCATTTATTATTTATTTTTAAGGAAGTAGTCTACTTAGAAGACTAGGTATAATCATCAGTCCAGGTAGGACATCAGGGAGTGAGTATGGAGGAATTACAGAGCTCTATTTCTGCAAATTGATAAACTAGAAGTCTGTTAAGATTTTTTTAACTCTTTTTTTGGTTTTTCGAGGTAGGGTCTCACTCTAGTCCAGGCTGATCTGGAATTCACTATGTAGTCTCAGGGTGGCCTTGAACTCAAGGCAATCTTCCTATCTCTGCCTCCTGAGTGCTGGGATTAAAGGCGTGTGCCACTACGCCCGGCTTTTTCGATTTTTTTTTTAACTTTTTATTGATAGCTTCCATAATTATAGACCATAAACCATTCCTTCCCCTTCCCATATTTTTCCCCCTCTCAATTAGTCTCTATTTTGTTTCAGTGTCATCATCTTTTCATCCCATTATGTGTAGATATTATCAAGCACTGCAAAGTCATGAATATCAAGGCCATTTGTGTCTGGAAGTTCACATTGTAAGCACTCCTACCCTTCCTTTGGCTCTTAAAATCTTTCTGCCACCTCTTCCACAACAGACTCCGAGCCTAGGGAAGTGTGATAGAGATGTCCCAGTGCTGAACACTCCACTGTCCCTTCTCAGCACTGTGCTCTTGTATTATCCCAGTGATCACCACCATCTGAGAAGAGAAGCTTCTCAAGAGAGAGAGAGAGAGAGAGAGAGAGAGAGAGAGAGAGAGAGAGAGAGAGAGAGAGAGAGAGGAGAGTAGCATTATTTGGGTATGCTTATTAAAAAAAGTGTTTGTAGCCAGGCATGGTGGCGCATGCCTTTAATCCCAGCACTTGGGAGGCAGACGTAGGAGGATTGCCCTGAGACTACATAGTGAATTCCAGATCAACCTGGACTAGAGTGAGACCCTACTTAAAAAAACAAAAAAACAAAAAACAAAAAAAGTGTTTGTAAGGCAAAGATTTGTTGTTGTTTTCTTGATGCAGGGCCTCATTCTAGCCCAGGCTGACTTGGGATTTACTCCATAGCTCAAGCTGGCCTTGAACTCACAGTGATCCCCTTCTATCTTATCTTACAGGTTTAGAATGACTGTTTCTGCACTGTATAGTGAGTGCTCGCATTTTAGATCGTCTTGTGATATTTTTTTTCGTACATTTGTCCCCTACCTTCGGTTCTACTTTTATTCCTTTGTTCTTTTTTTTTTTTTAACTCTAGGGTAAACAAAAGTAAAAGTACATTATAGGATGGGAATTAAGCATATGTGTATATGGGAACTGTGGCTTGCAGTGGTGCTGGGAACAGTAGCACATGCCTGTAATTTCAGCACTTGGGAAGTAGAGGTAGAAGAATTGGGAATACAGTGTCATTTTTGGCTACATAGTGAGTTCAAGACCAGCCTGTGCTACATGTGATCCTGTCTCAAAGAAACAAAAGCCAGCAACAAGAAAACCTTGCAGTGCTATAAATTGTTGAGGTATCAGAAATAAAAGAATTAACATGGCTTCTCCTCCTTTTACGTATCATTAACAGTTTGGGATCTGATCAGTCATACCCATTTGTTACTTCATAAGCATCATAACATCACTCTTGCCATTAGTCTTCAGATATCGGAATCCAGTAATACTTTTTCACAAAATAAGTGTTCCGTTTGTATTACTGAGGACTGTAGCTATCTCCAGAGGTTTCTTATCATCATGAGATAGCTGAGCTCATTGTTGTGACTTAAATGTTGGTGTATATGTACTTATTAATCCCTTAAATATGCTATAATATGAGTAGCAGTACTCTTTAAATGAGTGCATTCAGTACTTCAGGTATTCTTGAGCTATAACACATACTTTATTAATAAATACAAAATTACATACAATAAAATGAAAATTGTAGGTTGATGGCATTCTGGTCAGTTTTCTTAGTAAATATCAAGTTACATAAATGTCACATTATGTGGTACCCTTTGCCTGCTTATAGTGGAACTTTGTTTCATGAGGAATTTTTTTTCTTTTGGTATTAGTTTGAGTGAATTTGGCAAAGGACGGACAGATTTTTTTTTTCTTTTAAGATGTTAACTGACAGCTTTCATTTACTGAGGTATATTCAAGACCTCTAAGACTGATCGGCTTGATAGCAAACATTTGAGGTAAATAGGGAATTGCTAATGTGAGAAAACACTACTGATGGGGTAGAAGTGAATAGTACTTAAATTTGGAAGGTTACCGAGACAGAAACAGCAGTGCTTGAGGTCTGTGAACAACCAGAGAAGGAGAATGCTGGCTGCTGCTCCTGTGTTCATGGTTTAAGATCAGAAGCCATTACAGCTCCCTGTCACAGCCAACGCATCTTGTGACTTAACTCCCATGCTCGTCGTCATGTGCACTTCTATGTAACTAACTATAAAATAAAATAACCCCCTTGTCAACTAGGGTTTGAGGCCATTGCATTTTCTATGCTTGGCCTGCTGGTGTACAATAAACCCTCCACTCTCCTCTAGCTGATACGGCTTTGCCTCATTGGCACAGGGCATTTCTACATCATCAATTCTACATCAGTGAACATGAAAAAAGAAAAGGAAAAAAAGGCCAGCCAGTCTAAAATTTTAGTGATGTAGATGCTTGAATAGGTGGCCAAGTCATAAAGTTAGTATAAGAGACCTGATTAAAGGATTTTAAAGTTTACTTGATTTTGCTTATTTGTGTATGTGTGTACGTGCTCGCACCAAGGCCTGTTAGGCTGCTGCAAACAAGCACCAGATAATTATTCTACCTTTTTTTTGTTTTGTTTTGTTTTTTGAGGTAGGGCCTTGCTGTAGGCTGACCTGGAATTCACTATGTAGTCTCAGGCTGGCCTTGAAACTCTGTTTGTTATTATTATTATTACTATTTTTTTTTTGTGTGTGTATTCTACTTTTTGTGTCCAGCTTACATGGATGGCTTGGGAATTGAGCCCAGGTTGTCAGGCCTTACAAGCAAATGTCTGATTGCTGAGCCATCTGCCCAGCCCATATTGTTAAACTTTCTGTTGACAACCTCTATACATATGTACAATATACCCTGATCATAATTCCATCCTGCCACTCTCCTTTGTTCCTTCCCCCTCCACTAATCTTTATTATTACTATTATAGGAGACAGGGCCTCGCCATGTAGCCCAGGCTGGGCTTAAACTTTAGCAATCTTGCCTGAGTCTCTTAGACCCTGTGATTACAGGTATGAGTCATCATACCTGGCTCTACTTTTTTTGTGTGTGTTTTTGAGGCAGGCTTTAGTAATTTAGGCTAGGTTGGCTCAAACTCAGGATCCTTCCACCTTTACCTCTTGAGTGCTGCGATTTCAGGCATGTGCCACCACTCATGGTAGGATTTTTTTTTAAACAAATACTCTTTTTATTTACTAAATGTTATTATGTATTCTTCCTTCAAGAATTTTCTTATACTTTTGTAGTTGAACTATAAGATTATAATAATAAACTTCTGAATCAGGAAGAGAGGACCAGAGGAGTATTAGCTGATGTCACATTTATTGTTCTCTTTGTCCTATAGCAAAACTAAAAGTCACATTAAGTAACAACATTAAAACATTAGCCAGAGGGCTGTGAAGATGGCTCAGTTATTAAAGGCACTTGTTTGCAAAGCCTGCAGTTTTGAGTTCGATTCCCAAGATCCCACATAAAGCCAGATATACAATACGGCACATGTGTCTGGAGTTTGCAGTGGCACGAGATCCTGGTGTGCCCATTACCATTCTCTGGCTTTCTCTCCTTATAAATAAATAAGAATATTTTTAAAAATTAACTTAAAAAAGTTTGAATTCTTTATTTTACTTTTTTAGTTTTTACAGTACTAGGGATTTTGTGTGCTTGTACCACTGAGCTATATACCCATCTGCCTTTACATTTAGTGTTGAGACAGAGTCTCCCGAAGTTCCCCAGGCTGACCGTGAACTTGCAATTCTTATGTTTTAGCCTCCCAAATACTGGGATCATAGGCCCAAGTCACCAAGCCTGGTGGAATCATTTCTTTTAATTTCTCGAGTTTGATTTACTAATTGAGGGATTACTATATTTAACATTTTTTGGATCTTGATGTCTAAAGAAAAAAATTCTGTTTAGAAACATATTATTTCTAAGTTTGGAAACCTATCACTCAGGAATCTGAGGTGGGAGGATTGCAAGTCCAAGACCAGCCTGCCCTTACATAGTGAGCTCCTGTCACAAACAAGCAAGCAAGCAAACAGAAACACTTGGGGATGTAGAGCATTCGCCTAAGTTAGGGAAGGCTCTTGTCCCCAGGGTTCAATCTCCAGCACCACAAAAACAACAAGCAATAACAAACAAAAAGTTTGGGGTTTTGAACCAAGACTTTGTACTTCTTTTTTTTTAAAATATTTTATTGATTCATTTTCAAGCAGAGAGAGAGAGAGAGAGAGAGAGAGAGAGAGAGAGAGAGAGAGAGAGAACGCACCAGGGCCACCACCTTGTGGGTCTGGCTTATGTGAGTACTGGGGAATTGAACTGGGGGCCTTAGGCACTGGAGGCAAGTGCCTTAACCACTAAGCCATCTCTCCAGCCCAAGACTTTGTACTTCTTAGTGCTTAAAAAATTTTTATTTATTTGCAAGCTGAGAGAGAGATGGAAAGAATAGAGAATGGTATGTCAGGGCCTCCAGACATTGCACATAAACTCCAGATGCATGCACACGTGCTCCTTTGTGCACCTGGCTTCATGTGGACACTGAGGAATTTTGTCAGGCTTTGCAGGCAAGTACCTTAGCTGCTGAGCCATCTCTAGCCCATTGAAAAGGTTTTGTGTGTGTGGGTGGTTCTTTATGAGGTAGTGTCTCACTCTAGCCCAGGTTGACCTGGAATATACTGTGTAGTCTCAGGCTGGCCTTGAACTCAGTGATCCTCTTACATCTGCCTCCTGAGTGCTGGGATTAAAGGTGTGTACTACCATGTCTGGCCCTTCCTAGTGCTCCCCCCCCCCCCAGGTAGGGTCTTGCTGTAGCCCAGGCTGACCTGGAATTCACTCAGTAGTCTCAGGGTGGCCTTGAACTCACGGCAATCCTCCTACCTCTGCCTCCTGAATGCTGGGATTAAAGGTGTGCGTTACCACGCCCGGCTCCTAGTGCTTTTAACTATTTGAATTCATATGATATTGGCAGTTGGATTTTTCTAAAAATTTTTTGGTGCATGTAGCCATTTGAGGCGTAGACCCTAAATAGAAGTTTGAACCACAGTGTCTTTCTTTTTTTGGTGAAGAACTGTTGTAGGATGGTGATAAAATTATATCCAGTTTTATTTCTGTAATAAAGGATGCTTTGGGTGGGGTAGTTTCTATATCTTTTATTTTTTTCTTGGTTTATATGAAGTTGCCATGATTGTACTCATTAAGGAAGAAATAATTTCCCTACCTTGTTTATTGGTAACCTCTAGTAGCCTAGATTTTTCTGTCTTAACTAATTCTGAGCACAAATGAGGGAGTTGACTGTTTATATATTATTAGCTGATCCAAAACAGTGGTCTAAAAATTCTAAGAAGTTTGAAATTATTAATTTTTATCATTTTGTTGTTGTTCTAAATCAAGGTTTTGTAGCTCAGGCCAGCCCCAAACT
>PVHP010030215.1:0-21603 GCA_004024765.1 Zapus hudsonius
TCACAACAATCAATAGTAGAAAATTGTCATAATAACCCCCTCCCAACCCTCACCACTCTAAACCTCAGTTCAAAGAAGATTGCTTGTTATTAGCACAGGCTCCTTATCCTTAATTACACACTAATGTATTTTTGATCCTAAAATTTATCTTATTTGTGAACACTTCATACTTGGTCATTCATGCCTGGCTTCTTTCACATAGCACAATGACTACAAGATTCACCCATTGTGTATCGTCTATTAGTATGTCAAGCAATATTTATTGCCAAATAATTGTGCACATGCCCCAATTTATGCAGTCATCCTTTGTTGCACATTTCCAAGCCAAGCTTTGATCCTATGTGAATAATCCTGCTATGAACACTCATGTGCATGACTTTGTGTAGACATGTTTTCATTTCACTTTGGTTTATAGGAAGGTGTGAATTTGCTGGCCATATAGGATCTCTATTGAACTATTTGAGGAACTGTCAGTTTTTAAAGTAGCTGCACTGTTTCTAATGTCTACCAGCAGTGTTCATTTTCCCACCCATGCTCTCATGTTCCATCATTTTGATTCAGGGAGCCGCTATGAAGTGGCATAACTTCATCTTTCATAGTTTTCATAGTTGTAACTTGTCTTTTCATAACCTAATCATTTTGTACATTGTATGTAGTGAAATGTGTATTCAAATATGGGGCCCATTTTTGAGCTGTTGTATTTATATAATATTTAAATATTTCTGTTCTATGAATCACTTTTCACTTTTTAATGGCATTTTTGAGATGCATAGGTTTTCACTTCTGCTTGTCTGTTTTTGCTTTTGCTTGTAGTAAGTGTCATATCTGATAGACTCTCCTCAGCCTTAAATTTGCTACTACATTTTCTTCTGTGAGTTTTACAGCCTTGATTCCTTTTCCTTCCCAATTAATGTCTGTATGTGGTGATTCGATGTAATCTGGCTTCATCCTTTGCATGTTATCCAGTGAATCTGATTATGTCAACACCATTTGTTGATAATTTTTCTCTCACTATTGAGTTATCTCCACATCCTTTTAAGAATTAATTGACAACAAATATAAACGTTTATTTGTAGATTTTTAATTCTGTTTCACAGCTTTTTATTTCTATTCTTGTTTCAGTGCCACATTTTTTGACTAATATTACTTTGTTCATAGCTTTGGAAATAGTAGTGAGTTGACTGAAAATCCCCCCTTTTATTTTTTTTATTGTTCTGGGTTTTGTATGGTGTGGTGTAGTTATGTGTATGTTTATCTGTGTATGTATGTGTGTGTGTTGTGTGTGTGTGCGTGCGCACAGACATATATGTGCATATGCATGCCATAGGTCAAAGTTCAGTGTCTCCTTCAATCACTCTTCAACTGACTGTCAATGAACCTGGAGGCTACTGACGTAGCTAGACTAACTAGCTGGCAAGCTATAGGGATCCACCTGTCTCTGCCTCCTCAGCACTGTTATCTCAGGCACATGCCACAGTGCCCAATTTTTATGTGCATGCCGAGGTTCCAAATTCAGGTCCTCATTCTCACACAGCAAGCAGTTCACAGACTCAGCCAATGTCCACAACCTGCTGGCTTTGTTTTTACAAGAAAGTTCTTGCTATGGATACCACACTGGGTTCACTCCTGCCCCAGCCTTTCCAGAATGCTGAGATTACAGGTGCATACGACTCCTGGCTCTGTTTTACCTTTTAAATTGTGCTTTAGTGGGTAGGGTGGCACACACCTCTAATTCCAGCACTTCAGAAGCTGAGGCGGGAGAATCACAAGTTAGAGGCCAGCTTCAAATGTATAGTGAAGCATGAGAAAGGGAGAGGAGAGAGGGAGATATTTTAGCCACCCTGAGTCGCTTGCATTCATGCTTAGGTTCATCTTGCCAATTTCTATGCAATGGCCAGGTATGAATTTGATAATTTGATATGCCTATACAACATAATTCTGGGAAGTATTGCCATCTTAAGAACATTAACCTTTCTGCTCAGTTAGGCCTTACTTATTGTAGTGTTTATTTCTTTTGATTTTTTATGGTTTTTAGAATATAATTTTCCCCCTGCTTTGTTAAGTTAATCCTAAGCATATCTTTTGAATGCTAAATACAATTGTTTTCTTAGTTTCAATTGTCAAATTATCTTTTACTAGCACAGAGTAATAAAATTTATTTTTGTATGTTGATCTTATATACTAAAGCTTTGCAGAATCTCTTTTGTTACTTTGAATAATATTTCCCTGTCTGAATTCTTAAGGATTTTCTATAAATAAGATATGGTTCTTTGCATAAGTCAAACTTTATTTTTAATTCAACTGGCATTTATTTCATTTCTTACCTAAGTGTGTGAATAGAACCTTCTGTACAATGTTAATTAGTATTGGTGGTGAACATTCTTAGTTTGTCACTGGATAAGGGATACTAGGAGGAAATTCCTGTCCTTTCCTTAAGTGCTTTTATCATATGGTACTAAGGCCTTTTTGGCAAATCATTTTTCTGCATCTGTTTAAAGGGTCATGTTTTTCTTGTCTTTTATTTTCTATTCATACAGCTTGCTACATTAAATTTGGGGAGTTAAACCACTTAACACTCTCAACATACGCAGCTTTAGTGAAAGGACAGAGTTCATATTTTGCTGGATTTGGTTTGCTAGCACTTTGTTGAGGGTATCTGTATCTACTTCTTGCAGGAGATCATGTCTGAGCTTGTGACGTGTTGTCTGGGCTAAATATTCATATGATGCTAACTTTAATAATGAGTTGGAAAGTACCTCTTCCTCTTATTTTGTGGAAGAAATCTTAACTTATAGTTCTTAGTTCTGTAAGGCCATAGTAATACCCTTTCTTTCAAATCTACTTTGAATAGTTTGTCTTCTCTCTTTTTCCTTTATAGAACATGTAAGATATATCTGTTATGTTGATCTTCTCTAAGAGCTAACAGTCTGGGTGACTCAGAAATGTATTGTTCTACTGTTGGGAGTGTAAAGTCATGGTATGGCAGACTGAGGAAAGGGGAAGCTATAGACCTCTCTGTCTGTTTGCAGGGGCTCTAGTTTATTTGTCTTCTCCCTCTCTCTCTTTCTTCCTTTCTTCTTTTTGTCTCTGTTTCTCTTTTTTTCCTTTTTATATTTTTGTTTTGTTTTATTTTTGATGTGAAAAAAATGACCTTGCACACTCATACTCTAGGCAAGTACTCTACCACTGAGTAACATCCCCAACACTTAATTTTTTATTATTATTAATCATTGGCTTACAAAGATTTCATTATAGCATCTTCATACATACTTGGTTTCCTTTCTTCTCATCTCTTCAACCCTTGCTTACACTCTTCATTCCTAGTATTCCCCTTCTACTTTCTTTTTTCATACTTCTTTACATTTTTAATTTTTTATGCTCTTGTATTTGTTGAACTGTTCTCACTTATCAATATATTTTCTTGCCATTTCTAAGGATTCTATTGTTTTATTCCCCTTTTTATCTCCTTTGTTGTCTTCTATGAACAACACAACCAGTAAGGAAACAGGGCAGTTCAGAAAAATGACCTGTGGGTCACATGCCTTAACCAGTTTTTACTCAGCAGAGAACAAATGAAAACTTCATGCTTAATTTCAAAATTGATGACATAGACACTTAGTTTATGCCCAAACTGAAAAAAAAATCACTGCATATTATCACTGTGGTAAAGGATTGTTTTGAGATAAATTTTCCCTTGCTTTTAAACCACCTGATTGTCCTGTGAGCAGCTAAAAATTGTGTGGGTAGGAGAACAATTGTTTCCTGGATTGAGAACTATCCAGTGACTTTCTTCCCTTTTCAAAAAATAAAAACTGTGTCTAATCATTGGGATTACCAAGTTTCAAACACCCACTAAGCAAGCCCTGTCCCATAAAAGACCCTTCCTGATGCCTGGTATTACCCAGTAAGCAAGCCCTGTCTCACAAAATACCCTGCTTGATGCCTGGTATTACCAAACACCCAGTAAACAAGCCCTGTCTCATAAAGGATCCTTGCCCATGATGGTTAAGTTTTGTTGTCAACTTGACCTTTTTAATTATCTTTGGTGTGTCTCTAATGCCGTTTACAGGAAGGCAGCCCTTTCAGTAGGGGGCAGAATGTAAGAAAGCTCAAAGAAGCTAGAAATGAACATCCCTTCCTGGAAAGGCAGTGAAGGAAGGGAAATTCCAGAGACTCAGGAAGCCAACAAGTCTGGGATAGTTTTGCAAGACCCCATCCTAAGGCTATAGGATGGGGTCTTATATAGAAAAGGGGAACGAAATTTCTATCCCTTGGCCCCTGCCTTTTTGTTGTGGTGTGTGTGTGTGGTATTAGTAATCGGTTTCTCTCTCTGCTTGGACCTGTGAAAAGGGTGGCCAGCCTCTTTCACCATTATAGATCTATAGCTTTAATAAATCCTTTCCTCCCATGACTGCCTGGTTTAGAGGTTCATCTCAGCAGTGGGTGGTTAACTACAACACTGCCTGTTCCCTGGTATTACCCAACACCCAGTAAGCAAGCCCTGTCTCATAGAGGGCTCTGCCCATTTCCTTGTATTACCAAATACCCAGTAACCAAGCCCTGTCTCTTAGAGAACCTTGTCTGATCCCTGGTATTACCAAACACTCACTAAGCAAGCAAGCCCTATCTCATGGAAGACCCTACCTGTTCTCTAGTCTTGCATTACATCTTTGGATTCCTGAGCCTTGACTGATATTCTGAAGCAAATTGGTTTTTGTTTGTGTCCATGTTTTAAAAGAAGCACTCATTGTAAATTTCTTGGGCACCTTTTTAGCTTTAAATAGTTCATCAAAGTACAGTTGTGTTGAGGTTCCAGTTACTTCTAATAACAGACAAGAAAATGGAGCATAACCATGAGTGAAGCTGACTAAGCTGGGATGCCTTCCCTGCCTGGAGGCCTTTATACAACAAGAAATGGAGAGAGAAAAATGGGATATGAACTCCTGCATGCAATGAAAATAAGCAAGAGAATGGATCTGGTTTTAAACACATTGAAGTGAGTGTCCATTACCGCTCCTAATGGAAATGGAAAGTGTGATTTGGATCTGGAATTAGGTGAATGAGGGAACAGAGTAGATCAAGAAAAGCACCATGACACAGGCTATGGCAGATATCAGCCTAGAAGAACATAGAGAGGAGTCGCTTGTGAATGCAACTCATTTTCACTTGAATAGCAGTTATGACATAATTATTCACATAATTATGCCTGAAAAACACAGTTTGAGTGCACTTATGCTGTACTAGGATTTGATGATACTGTACTATGTGTTCCAAAGAACCCTGATTCAAGTCAATTAGCCAAGCTCTGATGAGTGTCTATTACAGAAACCCTGTCAGGGAAAGGCAGGGGATTCTATGAGGTCCACTGAGGTGCTCTCTATGGAGACATTCACGTGGTAGATACTTGGGGAATATCTTGATTGAAAGGATTCCTTTCAACAAGCCTGAAGATGCACAAATAATGATAAGAATGTAGTTGTGCTGTACCTACAAACCTGTGTACACACACACACACACACACACACACACACACACACACACACACAAGAACAAACCACCAATGGCACCAATAAGGAAATCAACTAGTTTGGGGCAGATTAAAAAAAGTGATTATTAATGAAAGGTGCTAAGTAGTGGATGAGGAATCCCTATGGAATGATTCTACCATTCAGCATCAACAGCTAACTCTAAGAAGCTCAATGACATGGCAAAAAAAATTGCCAAAGTATAATTGACCCATGGGACATAAATGAAAACCCATTGTTAAAACCCATTCATGAAGAACAAATGAAAAAGATATTTAATTTAAAAACTAAAATAGTTGACATTTTAACATATTCATATTCACTTAGAGGAAATTACTATTATTTTTTCACAATTCTGTATACTCCTGAACCTTCTGAGCAAAGGGTTCCCTGCAAGGATGTTATGCTGACATAACTGACAGCCTTGGAAGCCAGAGAAGGCAGCAAGAACTGAGAACAATCACATCCTACCAACAAGACAAGAAATGATAGCTGAGTCTCTGGCAGGAGATTAACCACCCCTAACACATTAGCTAGAGCCCAGGTGTACCCACAGAGGAATTGGCAAGATGAGTAAGAATGCTGCTTCCACAACGAGCCTGACAAGCTGTGGAGAGAGACACTGAGGATACTCAAAACATTCCAAAGCAAAAGTACAGAAACTGCTTAGAGCTCAACACCATAGTAGACTTAAAACACATACCTACCAATGCTCAGGGAATTTTGCGGAAGAGGGGACAAAAAGATTGTAAGAGCTGAGATGGGTGGGAATATCCAGAGGCATTGCCTTCCTCCCCACAATGACTGACTGCTGTTCTCGCAACTCATAATCCACAATCCCATGGTGAACACCAGCAATCCCACTGAGGAGGGCCCTCAGTGGATTGGGGGCAGGAAGGAGGGAAACAGTGGTACCAAGACAGAATTTGTTCATACAAAGTTTCTCCTTAATAAAAAATAATTAAAAAGGAAAAAAAAAAGAGAACAAGCCAGGCTTCTCTAAAAGTGTGTGTATCATATAGTGCTCTAAGGTCTATTACTTCCAAATTGTGTGCTTTTTGTTCTATTTCAGATAGACTTGGAACACACCTGAGTGATATAATTCAGTAAATTTAGCTCCATCTCTTTTTATTAATTTATTAAATAGAAACTTTGTATGAACAAGTCATGTGTTGGTACCACTGTTTCCCTCCTCCCTGCCACCATTCCCACACACACACTGTGGCTTTTACAGTCTTCCCAACCCCCTAAACCACAAAATTCCCTGAGCCATGTGGAACACTCTTGCTCATCTAACCACTTCCTCTGTGGTTTCACCTGGGTACTATCTTTTAAGAACCTCTAATGAAATACTAGTGTATATGACATCTTTAAGAAGATATGGAGAGAATAAGCTATCCAGTATGGACTTGAGACAGGCATGTCTGTCTTCCTTCCTTTCATGCTAATTCTTTATATTGCCCTGATTCTCCCTAGCAATGTGTGTCACTGCACAACAAGTAAAGGAAGGGAACAACCTGAGAGCATCAACCTTTCAAACAGAACTTGTCTTACACTGCTGCAATATGGCAGGTCTCCAAGACATCCATATGCTCAGCCAAACCATCTTATCCAGGCCCCTCCATAGCAGCTGTCAGTACGACCAGCAAAAGCCCAGTTCTTCAGATGCCCTTATAATCTTGCCTCACTTTACCCAAGTTGTTTTACTAGGCTGTGATGAAGAAATTAAATCTTTCTTTAAAAAAATACTCCATTTTGAACTTTTAAGGTGATAAATCCCATGAAAAAAGGAAAATGTAAAAATGTTTGTTTCTTACTGTTTAGACAAGCCACAGAATAGTTTTATTTTGAGATTCCTTCATGGTGCCAAAGTGATTCAGAAAATCCAGTCTGAAATAGCAACAAATCAAGGGACGGAGAGGCACTGCTGTGTTGGCATCACACCTTGGAGAGTGTGCCTGTGGGCTCAGAGCAGGAAGTTCCCCACATGGCAGGATGGATTCTGGCCATGAAGGCCAAATCTCAGACAGTTAAAACTCCTACATGGTGAGTCAGACTGTAGGCACTAGCAGAAATTTCTATGGAATTCAATTTGAAATAATGTTCTCAAATGACTACTACAATCTTTCCATGGTGTTTTCTAAGGTAGATGAATTTGCTGGTGACTTTGGTGTCTCTGTGTCCATCTTCTGTGGTTGCGTATATGTCCACAATTTTAAATGCCTTAAGTACTTGAACCAGTATTTTACAACTCATCCTGGTATCAGGCACTTTACTCTGAAACAAGTTGAAGGGATACTTAACTCACAAGTATAAAAACTCTCTTTTCCATAAGAACATGGCTATTTTCTGGCAGACATACACCCCTGGGGTTGATTTTCATAATCTATACCAAAAAATGCCTTTTTCAACATACTATTATTTTTCATATTTTATCTACTACATATGTTGCTTCAAAATATGAATGTACAAAAAAAAGAAGATATCAGGCTAATATCTCTAATGAACACAGGCTAAAATCCTTAACAACACACTGGAAAGTAAATCCAATGACACATAGAAGGGGATTTGCAAGACCAGTAACACTTATTCCTAGTATCGAAGAAGAATCAGCAGGAAAAATAAAAATATGTGATATAACACTATGATAGCTTGAATATGTGACTCCATAGACTCAGGTGGTTTTAATTAAGAATTAAGCTTGCAAATCAAGTCTCCAGAAGTCTGGCTGAAGGAGGTGTCCCTGGGGACTTATCTGAATTCCAGCCCTAGGGTATGTTTGAGGGCAGATCTTCAATCTAGCTCTGCTGTGTGTGGTCAGAGCAGTCTGAGCTCTGGCTCTTTTGTGGCACTGGCCTTTGGTGGCATCTCTCTGCTTGGATCTATGAAATTCAGCTAGCTTCCTCTGCCATTGATGATGTCCCCCTGGAAAATGTAAGCCTGAAATTAATCTTTCTTCCCATAAAGGGTTTGGTGTTTATCCCAGCCATGAGAACCTGACTGCAAAAACCACTTTGAAAAAAATGAAGGACAGAAACTCTACCCATGTCAAAAAAAATGCAGAGAAAGCTGACAAAGTTCCATATTTTTCATATTAAAAAAAAACCAGGCCAGGTGTGGTGGTGCATACCTTTAATCCCAGCATTCAGGAGGTAGAGGTGGGAGAACTGCAATAAGTTTTGAGGCCACCCTGAGACTAGATAGTGAATTCCAGTTCAGCCTGAGTTAGAGCAAGACTCTACATAGAAAAAAAAAAACCAAAAATCAGGTATACATGCACTTGAACACAATAATGGTCATATAGAGCAAGTCCACAGTCAACATCAAGAAGAAAGTATATATTAGTAAACTATCTATCTGATAAAGGGTTCCTATCCAAAATATTTAATAAATCCAACTTAATAGCAAGAAAGCAATCAAACTGAGTACAAAATGAGAAAAGTGCCTAAATAGACATTTCTCAAGAGAAAACATGAAAGGCTGACGTGTGCAGACGGGCCATCAAGGAAATGTAAATCCAAACCACACTGAGATATCCACTCATGTATAATAGAATGACTGTGATCTAAAGACAAGAGATCGGTATGGTAAGGATAAGGGACCCTGTGCATTGTCAGAGGAAGGAAATTGGTGAAACCACGTTGGAACACGCAGGGAGTTTCTTCATAACATGGAACACTGAACTACTGTATGATGTAGCAATCCCACTTCTGGATATATAAATAGCAGGTCTATTCATAAATGCTAGCGTACTGCACCAGCATATGTGCTCAGAGGCATATAAATGAAATATAAATGTTTATACATACATGTGTTACATAAATATATACACAAATGAAACAGTATTCTGTCTTTAAAAAGAAGAAATTATTATCTTCAACAACATGAGCAAACCTAGAATATATTTTACTCAGTGAAATAAACAGGATTCACCTATCTGTGACTTTCAAGGCATACCTCTTGATAGGCCTTTACAATTACAAAGGAAGTCTATGCCATTTCATGAGTTTTTTAGAAAACTGAAACACATGTGATATGACATGGGCCTAAAGGGATTTTGTAGACTGTCACTTATGCTCAGGCAGAATTGGCAAGAAAATGTTCTGCAAATTAGTGCATATTATCTAGGCCTGGCAAGGCTTTCCTGGAAAGTGGATAGCTATGGGTTAAAGCAGTGCCCTCCAGAGAACATGTGTAAGGTCCTGCTCTGCTGCCGTTGGCCCTATGAAAGTGGTGAAACTATTTGGAAGTGAGCACTATGTGAGGTCTTCATCATTGGATCCATGTCATTGAAGAGGATGGTGGGTAACCTACCACTGTCCTTGCTGTTTCACTTCTGGACTATAAGCAGATTCACACTTACCATGATGCACTGTCCTCCCCAGGGCCCTGAAAGCAGTGGGTCTGCCAATCACAGACTGTGGATCAAAATAAACCTTTTCTCTGTATAACTTACATATCTCAGTTGTGTGCTAATGTAGCAGATAACAGAGTATCTAAATACAAAAATAAAAAAATTGAATCATGGATTTCCTAGAACTTTGTATGTAAGTTGAGGAAATTTATGGAAAAGAAATTGTATGTGTGAGTTGTCAGTCTGTGTGGTCTATTCTGTGAAGTGTGTGCTCTGTATTTATGATGGATGTAGTAGATATGTGTAGTATAAGTATATTATATTTGAATATTTTTATGCTATGTGGTGTATGTGTCTAAGCAATGTGTTAGTGTCTGTTGTGATATATCTGTGTGGTATATGTATATCTGTATATCTGCATAGTATGTCTACAAAGCATGTGTAGTGTGTGTGGATGTCTGTGTGATATGACTATATCTCTGTGTGGTTTGCTGTGGTATGTGAGTAAGTGTGTGACTGTGGTATGTTTGATAACATGTCTGTGTATATAGGGTGTATGTGCAGTGTGTAGCACAATGTGTTTGATAATTATGGTGTATGTATAGTGGGTATATAATTTATGAGCATATCTGTTTATGTATGTTGTGACTATGTATCTACATTATTTATGTTATGATATGTACAAGTGTGTCTGTGTATGTAGTGTGTAGGTAAAGTGTGAATATACTGTGTGTGATGTGAATGTAAATGGGTTGTGATATGTCTGTGGTATGTTTGGGTTGTATGTATGGACATGGTGTGTGTGTATGTCTGTGTAGGTGTGTGTGTGGTTTCTAAGTGAGTGTATATAAACCCAATATTTTATGCTCTTTCTTTTAACTCAGAGATCATTGAGGCTTTTGCTGATGTCCCTGACCTGATAGTGTCCCAGAGAAAAGGATAATCCTCACCATGGGCACGGGGATTGAGCTAGCTTACAGTTGAGAGCCCCAGAATATGACTTAGCCCATCTTTACTGGTGACACCTTACCCCTCTATGATGGGCTTATACCCCCAACTCCAGCTCCCCTGACACTTCTCAGCTTGTTCTAATGACAAAAGTTCTGTGGGATCCCCTGGTATTGCTAACAAACTTTTCTGACTCATTGTAACCAGCTCCTGAAAGCTGCTTCAGGGCTCCCAATGGTCATCTTCTTGCCTTCCTAGACAGAGTTCTGGCTACTGCTGTGGCTAGATAGAAAGCCTTATTACTTATTACACCCATGACAACCACTGTCCTCTGTAGATCTTAGGAATTATAGGAAAAGAGCTGGTCATAGCACCTGTAGATGAAAAAGTGTAAAAGCTAAACCCTGAGCATAATTTAGTGACCTACGTGGTGTACAGAGGTGGAATGAATACCCTGGAATCATTCAGGAGCCCTCGTATGCTAAGAAAAAAACCCTGCACTACCTCTTCAGGATCAGAAGAGAGATGGATACTGGCTCAGCCCATTTCCAGCTCAGCTCCTGTTGTACACCATACAAGAAAAGGCCAAGTCCAAGGAGGGTGGAGAGTGTAAGATAAAAGAAGGAGATTGCTTCCCAAATGTCCCTTTAAGTTGGGCAATCTAAGAAAGCTGCTTTGGAATTTGAAAGTCTCAGAAGCTTTCAGCAGGGAGCAGAGTTTGGTTGTATCTGCCTGTCTTCTATAAGAGAGGTACCCATTGACCAAAAAGAAGCCAAGAAGTAATTCTTGACTAGGATTTCTCCCAGCGACAGCCCACAGCAACTGGAAAAGGATGTTATTGCTCCAGGCACCTTTAATGGTGTCCTAGAGACCAGGGTCTGGTCTCAGAGGAGAGTGTAGTTATAGTCTTGCCAGTCATTGAGGAACCCCTACCTTTCCACAGCCCCTCCCATCATGTAGACCTCAGATGGGCTACTGCAGGGAGCATGGGGTGGAAACAGCTAGAGAAGAGGCCTACAAATGCTTGCTCTGGGTCTCTATCAACTTTTGTGACCTATTGGATAGGTTGTGGGGAGGCTGGGAGATAAAGTAGCGTGGTTACTTTGGATGAGACTGGAAGTAACAATGAAATCACAGGAGCTCTCAAAGTCCAGGGCAGAACCAATAGGGTTGTGGAGAGAAAGGAGATATCTTAGTCCATTTTATGCTACCATGACAGTCTAGATCATGATTAGGACAACAGATTTGTATCTCGGAGTTCTGGAGGCTGGCAAGGCCCATAGCATTCAGTACCTGGCAGAGAGGCCTCTTGCTATATCCCTGAAGGGTGAGAGGCAGGGGATGGATCTGGTAGCCTTCAAACCCTTTGTAATATGCATCCATCCATGGTCCTCCTTCTCGATTTCCTTAAGGCCCCAATTCCCTACATTTCGGACTAAGTTTTCAACAGTCGTTTTTTGAGGGGCACATTCAAGCCATAGCAGCTATACTTCCTTCTTAACAACTACAAGTTTGGCTAACCAAGTTGTCAGCTAGTGTTTGGAATTTTGACTTTTATTTTTTTGGTTTTTTGAAGCAGGGCATCACTCTAATTCAGGCTAACATGGAACTCATGGGCTCAGAATGGCCTCAAACTCATAATTATTCTGCTTCATAGTCGGACCTGTACCCAGCCCATTGCTCCACATTCATTTCCATCTTTAGTCACTGGCAATCTCCTTGGACACGTTTCTTTCCTCAGATAAAGGTCAATGCAGGAGTGATCCAGATTCTCAATACAGAGATTCACACCTGGCAGAGGAAGGTCAAGATTACATGCAGATGTGTTTGCTGGCATACACTGACGGTAGCTTTGCTGAGATTAGCTTATCAACACCATACCTGCCCACTCTGGAGAAGACTTCCCTCTTTGAGTCTGCAGCTTCAGGTTGGCAGTGGATCCTGGACCAGCCTTCCTCCCTTGGACCTGGCCATGCTCTGTTACACATGTACCCACTTCTTTCTATGGCTGTAGATCCCAAGGGACTCATTTGTTAAGGCACCTGTGTGATGACATCCAGCCAGAATCAGAACTGGATTGTTCTTGTGACTCCTGCCCCTTCAACAGAGGTTTAGGGAACCCCAGATTTGTAGGTCTCCCACAAATCATTACTGGGAGAGAAGGCAGAAGTAATCAGGGCCTGTGACAACCTGCTTTTGTTTACTTATCATGAACTACAGAACAGTGAAGAAATAATGTTCAGTCCCCTTCCCCAAGATAGGTTCTCAATCCCACATCTGAGAGCCCATTGTATCCCCCATCCCACATCCCTGTTATTGATAAACTGTGCAGCACACCCTGGATCCTGGGGTGCCAGAAGCATGGATATGTCTGGACAGCATGACCACAGAAAGCAGCGCTGATCATAATGAATCCTCCAGAAAGTGGCTTTTAGTAGCAGCATCCTCATCATTCTTCAGATGCAGGAAGGGGATTTTCACATAACAAGGCTCCAGCCTTGTGAATCTTGCTGCCTTTGACTTAGTGACAATGTAAGGGAAGGGAATTCGGGAATCTGGTGCCATTTAATAATTGTACTTTTGACAGATGACATGTACTTGTCCAGCCAATTCTCACCCTGATTGAAACAGTCAAAATGGTTTAATTTCACACCACCCAAATTACCCACGTTATTGGGAATGTAATCATCTTCCCAGGAAATTACATGCCATCAAGCCTGCTGTGGCACTCCACGGCTGGGGCTGGCTGGTGATTGGCAGAGGCGAGCTCCTTCTCATGAAGAGACTGAGAAGCAATCTGCCTGGTGGTTCTGCTGAATCTGAGGCCAGAGGACTATGAAGCATGCCTCTTAGGACGTCTCTGAGCTGGGCTGCTGAGGGAGCAAAGGCTCACTTTCTCTTGCTTTCTATAAAAATAACCAAATGGAAATTAAGCGATTTCCAGAGGTAATTTTTATGGAAGCTGAACAAATGCAAGTTGCTCAAAAGGTGCCATGGTAATAGTCTCATCCACACAGTCTTTTCAGAGTGAGACCTCACCTCCTGTGGTATGCAGGAGGTGAGCATGTCGCATGTCATGGAATCCTCCCAGGGATTGGGACTGATTTTTATCTTCCATGTCTCCCCCACTGTCCCATTCCTGCAAATAATGTATTTTAATTAAAAACTTAAAATATAAATGAAATTTATCTGCCATCAGACTGTATGTAGAAAGTGCATTGAAAACATAAATGAATTTTGTGTTTATACTTGAGTCTCAGTCCTCAAAATCTCAGCGTACACATACAGATATTCCAAAATCAGGAAAAAAATTGAAATTCACAATATTCCTTTGGTCCTAAGAAAATTAAGATGAGATACTCAACCTGTAATACAATGAAATATAGCATCAATCAGGAAGAGTAAATGCTCATTGGTGACACATTTGGGGTTTTCTGGGCATGTCTTTCTGGCTTGGGTGTTAGAGTAATACTAGATTCATAAAGAGTTTTTAAGCACTTATTTTCACTTCATGGAATAATTTAAAGAACATTGACTTTAGTTGTTCTCTAAATCTCAGGTAGAATTCTACAGAAAACCCATCTGAACCTGAGCTTTTTATTAGTTGAGAGTTCTTTTTCTTACTGCTTTATATCTGATTGCATGTTACAGCTGTTTAAATAATTGAATATCATCCTGGTTTAACTTTGGTGGGTCATATTCATCTAGAAATTCATACATTTCTTTATGTTTTCCAATTTTTTAGGTATGTCCTCATATTTTTCTGGATTTCATTGGTACCTTTTGTAATGTCTCCCTATTCATCTCTAATTTCATTATTTTGGGTCTTCAATCATTCAGGAAGAATGAACAACAATTGACAAGTGAGACTTCAGGAAATTAAAAAACTTTTATACAAAAAGGAAATGATCAACCAAGTGAAGATACAACCTACAGAATGAGAGAAAAAATATGACATCTAAATATCTGACAGAAGATTAATATCTAGGATATATAAAAATTCAATAAACCTTAAACATCAAGGAAATAGCAACTAAATAAAAATTATTGGCTATAAAATTGAACAGAGTTCTCAAAAGAAAAAATAGAAATGGTCAATAAACATTTTAAAAAGTGTTCAACACCTTTGGCCATCAGAGAAATGCAAAATAAACTACTTTGAGCTTCCATCACACCCCATTTAGGATTGCTATCATTAAGAAAACAAATAACAAATACTGGCAAAGGTGTGGGGAATGGGGAACTGTTACTCCCTGTGTAAACTGTTGAGCCTCTATGGAAATCAGTATGCAAGTTTCTCACAAAGCTAAAAATAGAACTACCATATGATAGTTAGAATAGATAGAATTGGAAAATAATAACCTAAGTCAAGAAAACCTGGCCCTGAAAGATAGAAAGATAAATGCTGTATGTTCTCTATCATGTGCAGATCCCAGTTTGACATTTTAGACTTTTCAGTTGAAAAGAGTTAGTAGAGGCAGGGAGGCAAGAAATGAGCCATGAGATGGCAGGGGGGGTGGGAAGAGGCCTTAAGGGGTAATAGTAAAACATATATGTTAGAGAGGTTTTAGTAGGAACAGAGGGGTAGGAGAATGGTGGGAACAGGAGGGAGAGTCAACCAAAGCTAAGGATGTAGGGAAAAGTCACATGAAAACCAGCTACTTTATAAGCTAACTAGTATATTATTTATGAAAATATAAAATATAAAATTATTTGAAGGGAGGTAACCTTCATGGCTGAATAGTGTTGCTGCCAGAAGCCAAAGGCTACTTAACAAAAATCCCATTGCCATGTATGAGATATTTTATGGGTCAGGGAGCCTCAGGTGTCCCCCAAAATAATACAGGCATTGCCATTGCTTTGGCTGACTAAAAGAACTAAATAGTAAGATTCTATTACTAAAGATCCCACATACTTTGCAGGACCCAGAGAAGAAATAAAGCTGGAACTGAGCTTGAAGCCTCCACCCCACCAGCTCACATTCATTCTGCCAGAAGGTGCTATGTACACTGCTGGGGGAGAAAAGTTATCCGTGGTCTTAACTGTGGACTCTGTATACTATACTGACCTGCCAGGCAAGTTGTTCCACTGTGTAGTGACTGTTCTGGTATTAACCAGTGGATTTCTGATTGGATTTAAAACTCATTCCAGGGAATGAGCCTAGTACAGTTGACCTACTCAAAAGCCTATGTCTGGGGAGATCACGGGCTTGATGGGAGTGGGAATCTACTACTGATATTTTACTAAATGGACAGGTAGTCAAGCTTCCTTCTAAATACTTGTGCTTTCTCATAGACTAGTAATACTCTCGCCCTTGGTCAGAGAAACTTCATTTCGTAGTGGGAAATTGTTAATGTAGACTTTTAACTGGTCGTAGTGCTGAGGTCAAGTGACAGTTGAATGCTCAGCCCTAAAGGAGACATCTGTATCACCCCTTCCAAGGTTCAAGGAATACTCCGGAAAAGAAGGCAGAATGATTTTAAGAGCTGGAGGGTGAGGAGGAATGCTATGAAATGCTGTCTTCTGGATGTGTCATGGCTATTGAAATCATAACCACACAGTAACTGTGGTTATCTGCACAAAACTTGCAAAAAAGACATGAAAGTAGGCAGAAGAGGGATATAAAATAAGCAAAGGGTCAGCTGGAGTGGAGGGTAGATCAGAGGGTAATGGAGGATGAATATGGTTATAATGCAATTGACAAAATTCTAAAATTGAAAGTGGTGATGTTATACCTTGTGAGTATGCCACACTAAAAACAAGCAAATTGTGTAAATGGGCAAACTGTACATTATTTATTAATAAATATTTTTATTTCTAAAACATAGTAAATGTATTCATTTATTTATGGGTTATATGAATGAATAGTGTTGGCCAACAAATATTAATGAAATAAAAGCAAACTACACACATGTAGAAACAGTTATTTCCATGCTGTTTTAAACAGCTTGAAAGAAGAAGCAGTTGTGCTCTGTCTGTACTCTTGATTACTGGATTGGGCATGTGTCGACTTCCCTTTATAAAATGCAAAGTCCAGCTGGCGGGTATGAGCCTATCTCAGTGAAAACAAATGTTTGTGTGTATGTGCGTGCATGTGTGTGTGTGTGTGTGTGTGTGTGTGTGTGTGTGTGTATTTAAGACATTTCTGCTTTAATACTATTATAATACCTAACTCTAGGCAGCTCTGACTTCAGAGACATAACAATGACAGTGATGGGGTCCTGTTCCCAGGATGGATATGCATTCAGAGATTAATGGATTCCTCTAATTCAGCTAACCATGGTCATTCTTCCCTTGCTCCTCTAAAGTCACACAAAGCAGCTAGGAACAAATGCACAAATGCTCTCAGTAAGAGCGACAAGCTGTTTGTTGGCTCGTTGGTTGGTAAGAAAGGGTGGGTCTCACTACCATGTTCAGGCTGATATCTAACTGCTGATCCTCCTGCCTCCACTTCCTGACTGCTGGAATTACAAGTGTGCACCTGCTGAGACAAACACTTAAAATCAGAACAAAATAAATTTTCCAATTTGAGGAATATATTTGTCAAAGGAAACTTAGGTCTGTCCACGTAGATTCTTAAATGTACAATGCAATAGTGGTGTCTTCAGGTGCAATGTTATTTCACACTTGCTTTTGCCCTATATGGATCATGACATTTTGGGGTGAGGAGATCATCTAAAAATACTTTCTGAGAATTCCAAGTTGTTGTCTGTGAGCATAACTGGTTGTCGATGGAGGAAGGACATGTGTGCTGCAGACAAAGCAGAGGTTGGAAAAGATACCAAGTCACCTCTGGGTGAGGACCGACTATGATGATTCACTTTCCTCATAAGAGATCAGTAGTCTTGAGGCTAGTTTACATGTGCTAAAGTATTTTTTACCTTTCTGAAAATATAATTTTTCAATTTTGGTTCACACATAGTGGTATATATTATGGGGTGCAGTGTAGTATTTTAAAACTGAAGTACTTGGTGTCATGATGAAAACAGTAAATGATACACCCATCAGCTCAAGCACTTGTCTTTTTATTTGTTTAGGAAATATTCAAACTTCTTTCTACCAGCTAGGTTGAAATGTGAAATTAATTATTGTTGATTATAGTTATCATATAGTGCTGTGGAACATGAGAAGTTACATTTCATACCCAACTTGACCCCTGTCCTCATTAACTGGCATTTCTCCATTCCTTCTTCTCTCACTTCCCTGGGTCTGGCAGTCATCATGTTCTATGTTTCTATGAGATCAGTATGCTTCCAAGCATGTATTAGGACTTGCAGTATTTGTCTTTATGTGACTTAATATCCTTAATGTGGTGCGTCCATGTGGGTGCAAAGGCCAGAGTTTCATTTCCTTTGATGACTAAGTAATATTTCATTACATTCATCTATCTTGTGTATATCCAATTTGTCTGTCCATAAATAGATAGGTAAGTAAATAGGTAGATAGACAGACAGAAAGATACTTAATGTTCTTTATCCATGACTTCTTTTATGGGCACATAAGTTGGTTCCATATCTTAGCTGTTACAGGTAATGCTGAGCAACTGTGTAAGTGTAGATATCTCCTCAATACACTCATCTCCTTTCCTTCATTCCAGCTGACAGGATTTTCCCCCTTTACTAGTAGGATTTCTGGATCACGTGGTAGATTAGTTTTTAATTTTTTGAGGACTATTCATACTGTTTTCTAGAATTGCCAAACAATGCTGAAACATTGTTGCCAAGGGTATATAAATGTTTGAGAAAAGTATTCTTTGGAAAACACAGCAAGAAGCAAAGTCTTGCTGGCTGGAATATTGAGCAGTGGTGAAGGAACAGGATGGGATACAGGAAACCAGGGCCAGGCAGAAGGGAGAGACACTGGTCAGAGAAAAACAGCAGGGGGAAAGGCTCCATGGAGGACTCGTCCTTGTTTTAATGGCATCAGTGTGCACTGATCAACCTAAGCCCCCTTTCCCACCTCTGCTTCTATACTCCACCCTCTTAACCTGTGATTATTATTATTCTATATCCAGATGAACTCAGTCTAGCTTCCAAATCTGAAAGAGAATTATTTGGACAAGAAACATTTTTACATTGTAGAATTTTCTACGTATAGTGCTCAAAAAGTTTTAGGTTTATAACATATCATATTTAGGGCTTTTGGATTAGGGATGCTCAACTTGTTATACTAACAAAACAGTATAGTGTAAAAACCAGTGTCCAAAAGACTTATTTCCCACTTCTGGCAGCAGTTGGCTGAGTCATGTTTTAAGGAAGTTTATTTTTAAAAATATTGCCCATCTCCTGATAAAAATATATCTCAGTTGTTATGTGCATTTCCCTCCCTCTTGGTGAATATAAGCAATTTCCACAACATCTGTGGCCAATTTGCAGCTTTTCTAGCCATTTGTCTTAGCTGCCTCCCTTTCCTGGTCTGTCCTGGCTAGGTGACATTCTTTCTGAAGCATCCTTAAGCCTGTCCTACTCATGGTTTGATTCTGGTTACCCCAGGTCTTCTTTGAATCCTCAAAGCATGGCTTCAGAGGAATCCTCTATGTGTTTCATTCAGCGTGTCTGCCACTTCACTGCTCCCACCCTCCCTAGGCTCTGTAACTCACTCCCCTGCATGTCTGTTGTGTGGTTTCCCATGGGTCAGATGCTCAGAACGCGGGATCTTTGCTGCCTCCTCTATGGTTCCTAAAATGCAGAGGAGAGTCATGTGCCTTAGGAAACATAAATGAAAGCAAGCTGACAAACAAACCACAGCTCTGCCTTAGACATTAAGTAAGTAAAAGATAATTGCTCACATACTGGCTACAGAAAAATGAAGCAGAAGTATCTATAGTTATGGCAGAAAACAGAAATTGCACTCATTAAAATGGCTATGATCTAGAAAACAGACAACAAATGTGGCCAAGGATGTGGAGAAAGAAGAACCTTTATTTACTATTGGTAAGAGTATAAAATAAGCTGGGCATGGTGGTGCATGCCTTTAATCCTAGGCACTTGGGTGGAAGAGGTAGGAGGATCACAGAGAGTTCAAGTTCAAGGCCTACCTAGTGAGACTACATAGGGAATCCCAGGTCAGCCTGGGCCAGAGACAAACCCTACTTAAAAAAAACATATATATATATATATATATATATATATATATATATATATATATATATATATATATATGTGTGTGTGTGTGTGTGTGTGTGTGTGTGTGTGTGTGTGTGTGTGTGTGTGTAACCATGATGGACATCATTGTGGAGGTTTCAATAAATAAATAAATAAATAAATACAGAATTAGACCCATCTGGGTAAACTCTGATCATATTCCCAGGATAAATATCCAGTCATAAAGATACTTACTTATGCATACCTAGGAAATGGAACCAGCCCAGTGAAATTCTACTCAGCTGTGGAATGCAAAAGCACAACTCTTACCTCAAAGGGAATGAGAGTTTATTTAAGAGGCAAATGTGAGTAACCATGGATCAGGAACAGAGATTCAGATTACCTCAAATTCCGTTTTCAAGCATGGTGATAGCTTCATGAAGTTTTATGGTAACAGAACAGAGAAAGTCATAAACCCAAACCCTCTTCAAAAACATTGGTAGAAACATCAAGTAGACAGATTATAGAAAAGAAAGAATACTTCTGTTATAGAAATCTCAGATGCTGCCTGATGACATTCTCAGCTTTTATAGTGGTGGAAATTAGGGGTCTGTTTGTACATGCCAGACAATAACATAATAGTCACTAGATGTTAGAGGCTGCACACATAGATAAGTAATGAATGGACACTTAAGGGAGCTACAGTAGTGCAGAATCATTTGGCTGTGGACCTGCAACGTTTCAACCTCTCCACCATCACTGGTGTTCTAACCACTCAGTCATCCTTACAGGTATAGGTTCTTTCCAGAAACTTTAGTTCACAACTATAAAAAAAAAAAACGTAATTATGAACTCTTCAGGAAAAATGGATGCATCAGGAAATTATATATTAAGTGAAGCAACTCAGACTCAGAAAACCATGCCTCTCACACATGCTGTGACTAATGTGTAATGTTCATATATGGGTGTAAGTGTTGAGGACCAGAGGGGAAAAGAGGCAGCAGAACACATGTGACATCAAAGTAGAAAGTGAGAGGGGGAGGGGCAGGGAGTTGGGGGAGGAGGGGAGGAGAATAAAAATTAGTAAATTTTGTTTGCAAATGCCATAATAAATCTAATACTTTGTATGAAATTTAGAAATAAAAACAACTCTCCTTTATAGCTCTGAATAAGCACTAAAGTAATATATGAGATAACTAGACCAATATATCAGAAAGGAAAGGAGCCATGCATAATTTTATAGCAAAGAATAAATGTCCCAATTTGACCCAAGAACCTGAAAATACTGACAAACCTGAGAAAAGCAAATTCATTGGACCACAAAGAAATACTACTTTTTGCTAGGCATTATCATACCTATAATTCCAACACTTGGGAGGCTCAGATAGGAGGTTTGCCATGAGTTCAAAGTCAGCCTGGAGGAGAGCCATTGCAAGGTTCCCTACAGATCTGAAGGCGGGAAATGTTTGGTGTTAGCGGCATGGTGGCAGGGAGGTAGAAGATAGGTAGGTGCTGGTGACAGTTACAAGAGACAAGGATGAAGCAGGGGGAGAAGGCCTCTTGGAGCCTGGGATGGCCTTTGTCCTATGAGGTGCCTTAATCCATGTTGCTTTAACTACTGCAAACAAGGTAATTTATAAAGGTTTACATAGCTCATTATCCTAGAGCCAAGGGACGGTCAAGATCTGGTGGC
>PVHP010030216.1:0-21827 GCA_004024765.1 Zapus hudsonius
CGCCCATTACCATATTTATTGCCAGCGCAAACTCTCTTTTAACCTACAGCTTTGTTCATCGCTGATTTTCAGCAATTAATGTCTCCCTGACGAAGTCTAATTTCCATAAATGCTTTCCAGAATTCAAAGCAGACGGATCTTTGAGTCTTTCTAACATTATTAATAAATTCTACAAGAGTGTAGCATGAAATTAATGGATAAATTTAATAATTCTCCTATTAGAATTGCCTTTCCATGGAGTTCCCGGGGGAGGGGAGAATGTGAGTGCACACTTTGTATAGACAATATTGTTTAATGGAAACTTTGCAAAAATTAGAATTAGGCCTTTGGTGACTAGGGATCTTTAATTTAATTTGTTTTTACTGCCAGAACACAGGGAGTTCCTCACGGCGATTGTACCAGCAGGCAGCCTGGCAGAATTACGTTTTGCTGTGATCACCATGACTTCCAAGGCCTGGTGTTTGAGAACAGTGTGGTTTGGTTACTGTGGGACTCATAAATGGCATTAATAAAGTCCTGGAGGAGCAGTGGCACTGCAGAGTGGCCTTGTAAACACGGGAGGCCAGTCTGTCTACCCTCACTTGAGAGGCTATGCACTTGGGGAGGGGGGGCGGAGAGGGGGGTAGACAGAGCAGAACAGAGAGAAATGGAGCAGGAAAGAGAAATGGGGGCCTTTGCTGTTATTTGACTCTTTTCCCCTAAAGTATGTCTCCACTTTAAAACAAAATAAAGTCCTTCATTGCAAACACCAGGCTGCCTTTCCTGATGCAACCCGGTGGCTCCTGTGAGGCAGCACCAGCCTGTGTGGCCGGAGACCAGGAAGGTGAAATTATAAAGAAAATCACCATGCCTCCATATCTTCCTTCCCCTAAGGAATTAAAAGCAAGCGTTCAAACAGATGCTTGAATGCCCCAGTCCCCAGCAGCGCTGCTTGTTTGCAGTGAGCAAAAGATGAAAACCACACAGAAGTCCGTTTCTCCATGAATGGGTGAACACATGAATGTGGTATGTGCACACAATGGAACAGTATTCAGCTATAAAAAGGAAGAAAAGTCTGACCTGGGCCATAACATGGCTGAGCTTTGATGACACTGAGTTGAACTTCAGAACAAAAGCCCTGATCTCCCCCCCCCAACAGGCTAGGGTTAGGCCTCTCCCAATACACCAAACAAGATTTAATCAATGCACACACTGAGAAAAGAAACAGAGACAGAGGTCCAATGAGCCTAAGTTGGTCTTTAGGGTACCAACATGATCTTCAGGTGTAAACAGAGGATGATGGGGGTGGGGTGACCTGGAAATGTAAGAGGTTGGTATGACAAACATCCTGCAAGGTGTGTTCTTGTAGATCTTTGTCTTGGATCTGGTCCTCCAAAGTGCTAAGAAGCTGCTATAGCTGAAATGAACCTGGTAACTAGAGCACAGTTACCCCTACCCCAGGGTGCAGCCTCATCCTCACAGGTAATCCATCTCCTCTGGGGAATGGTCTTGCCTGTGGCTCTGGCTCTGCAATTCCTAGAATCCAAGGTGCAGGTTTGGGACAATGGATCCCTGTGCCTTTAGCCCTGAAGGGGAATGAGATTGACAGGCACACTCTGAGTGATAAATGGATCTTTAGAGGGCCAACCACTTGTCTGATCCAAAGTCAAAGAGACAGACACAGAAAGAGTAGAGTAAAGATGTCTGTCAGGCTTTTTTCCTGTTCCTAGTTCTAGGTACCTTATGGAACCAAATGAAAAGTCAATACTTTTTGACAAAAACAGTTTGTAAGTGCCTATTATAATAAACTAAGGTAGGCTAGAGAAGCAAATCCTATGAGTCCACTTATCTGAGGCAGAAAAAATAGTCCAGTTCTTACAGACAGAAAGGAAATCGAGGGTCACCAAGGGTTGAGGAATCGTTGCTTACTGGTCACAGAGTCTGTCTGAGATGAAGATACGATCTGGAGATAGTGCTGGTGATTGGAAAAGAAAATTAAACACTACACCAAAGAGCAACTTTCCTTGGCTTCACAGATGGAGAGAGGAAAAGGACCCTGGGTGGGTGATGATTCCGCTTCCCCTTTTGTCTGCCTGACCTAAGGCTTTCTGAGACCTGCACCTTGCTGGATGCATTTAAGCCAACCAATCATGGACTCTGGATGGGTGAGCTTCGCTCATTCGATAAAAGTCCAGTTCCCACTGGGACAGTGGATAGTCAAGCTCTGGAGTTCCCTCCTTCCAGAGGAATCTGCTCTCCCTGCTTCCTTTTCCTCTTAGTATGAAATGAACTTTATTCTTTTAATCTTTTCCTGCCTTTTAATTCTTTAATCTACAAAGAAAACAAACCCAACACCCCTAGACAGTATCAATTGTGACTGTAACCGATACTGCTGAACTATATATTTAATGTGGTTAGAATGACAAAGCTTCTGCTCGTAATTTACACTGTATATTTTAGCATAAAGATAGGATGCTCAGGCTTTGGAATTGGCCTTCATAATTTTTTCTTCATTCTCCCCTTCTTTCCTTTGTAGCTCAGTTTCCCATGCTCTGGTTGAATGGGGGAGATGAGCAGATGTGCCTGGTACATGGTAGATGCCCAGTAAAAGTAGGTGTTTCCCTCCCTGCAGGATTCTGAGCAGGAATAAAACTAAGTGGGCACACAGTGAGCATCTGTCTTTTTTTCATTTAAAAAAGACATTTAAAAATGATTTATACTAAGGGAAATTCTGCTTGTATCAGAGAACATTATCTTTGGCCTATACTGTGAAGGGTTAACACTAGACTCAAGGATGGGAGCTGGATTTATAGGCAAGAGCTGTGCAGAGAATAATTTCAGTTAGAATTTAGTTCATAAGAAATATCATCCCTGAGACTACATAGTGAATTCCAGGTCAGCCTGGACTAGAGTGAGACCCTACCTCGAAAAATCAAAAAAAAATATATATATATATACATATATATATATATATATCATCAAGATATCTACACAATGGTACTTCATTCAGCCTTAAAGGAGAATAAAATTTGCAGGAAAAGGGATAGAACTGAGGATCATTATGTTAAGAGAAATAAGCAGAATTCAGAAAGATTAATATTGCATATTTTCTCTCACGCACAAAATCTAGATTTAAAAGAAAAATGGCAGGAAAGTAGAAAAGGGATTACTTGGGAAGATGAAGGGAACCAGCAGAGGAGGGACAGAAAGAGTAACGGGGTAATGGCATGGTTAGAGTTCATTGCATCCATGTATAAAAATGTTACAATGAAGGTCATCATTTTATATAATTAATACATTCCAGTCAAGAGGAGGGAGAAATAACAGATAGCCAAAGTCCACTGGCTTCACCACACTCCCAGACAAAATATTTTAATGAAGTTAATTTAATATATACCAATATTTTTTTCTGTATTGTTTTATTATAAGTTTAGCAATATCAAGCTAGATGCTAGGGATACCTCCACATGACTTGTTCTGTAGCTCATATAATTTAAATAAAATTTAAAATAGTGATGGGTATCTGTTGTAGTCATCTTTCTCCCTGCTGCACAGAAAGAGTCCAACCAAAAGCAGCTTATTGAGGAAAGGGTTTATTTTGGCTTACAGACTTGAGGGGAAGCTCCATGGTAACAGGGAAATGACAGTATGAGCAGAGGGTGGACATCACCTCCACCACAGCTGCAAACAATGGCAGGAAGGTGTGCCAAAAACTGTCTAGGGGAAGCTGACTATGACCCCCATAAGCCCCCACCAACACAGCTCCAACAAGGCTCCAATTCCACAACTGCCATCTGCTGGGGATCAAACATTCAGAACGATTAAGTTTATGGGGGACACCTGAATCAAAGCACTGCGGTATCCAAGCAATATAAAATCAAAAGTAAAAGAAACAGACAAGAATTACAAACCTTGATCTGTAGGCCAAAGCTGGTCAGCTTGTTACTTGCTTTGGGACAGCACACCATCTATGAACTTTTTTTTACACTTTTTAATTGATAACTTTAATATATGAGCATGTTGCAATTTAGTCATATTCCTATAAGATTATACTTTATGTCATCTCTCCCCTGCCCCCATTCTGTTGAAGGCCCTCCTCAGTGGGAGAGAGGGTAGGACAATGCCTCAGAGTACACCTTCCCATCTTGTTGCCTCTGAGCCTTGGGGAGTGTGTGATGAGTCTCCTTTACTATGGAGCCCTCAGCAGCCTCTAATTTTCTGTTCTGATGAGTGTCTCAGTGTCTACTGGCATCTCCCTAGAGGAGGTTCTCGGGCTAGCCAGGAGAGCAGACACTCATATTTAATCTGTCCCTTCCTCTGAAATGTCAGATAAAATAGAGCTGACTTGTCCCATGCTGGGTAGTCAGCTTTCTTTGCTTGTCATCGTGATGGGTCTTGGGTCCCTTGATATTTGTTTCCATCTGTAAAAAGCAGGTTCTCTAACCATGAGTGAAAGCTGTGATCTATACCTCAGATCACCATGCCAGGTTTGGTATTTAGCAACTCACAAATAGCTCAGCTCCATCTAATGCCTGGTAAGTTACCTGTGGCTGGAGTTTAAAGAAATTAATTAAGATTCTTATGCAATGAGCTGAGAAAAAAGTACTTATAAAGCAATGACACTACAATATACACACGTATGTGTGTAGTTATGTTATATATCTGTGTGTATATATGTATATATTTATATATATATATTACTATTTGTACAGGGCTAGATTAAGACCATTAAAGAGAGCTTAAACTCTTAAAAAATACCATGCTACCCCATTGTTTTGTGATTTAAAATACAATAAAAGCTGGCCTTGTTGCTGTTGTGATTGAGACTTATGTTTACATGGCCTGGCTTGGCCTGCGATTAAATGCCACACTTCAGAAACCCAGTCATGGGCCATCCAGGTGCCAAAACGAGGGCCTGGCATGAGGAATGTGCCACAGAGCTGAACCTACCCTGAATGAAAACAAGAAGCTATTGATCCCGTATTTTTAGTCATCTTTCAGGGCCTGATCAGATTGACTATTTTGATGTAACTGTCTCATCAATTCAAGCAGCCAGTCAATTAACGCAAACAATCCCTTTAACTGCTTTCTCATCTTTCATTCATCAAAATAATATCAACTAAAGATCCACATGATCCTCCGGCCGGGTTGTCTTTCCCAGGGAGTGGAAAGACAAGAGATCCTAGCTTAAATCTAAAATGTCTTAGCACAAATTCCACCAAAATGGTCTTTAGATAACACATACCTGGTAAATTATAGTGTCTGCACTCGGCAGTATGACTGTGAATTCCAGAAAATTCACAGCACCCTCAGGTGTAAAAACCTCTGTCTTGTTTTCCCCATAGGTAACCCTTTGCCTGAATTCTTATGCATTTTTAAATGCCAGAACTATGATCACATCAGGACAGAAAGGAGCCAAGGGTTCAGTACCTTTAACAGTGTCCATGTGGCCACCAGTGGTCCCCACGGCTATTCAAAAGTGCTTGGGGGTCTCCCTCATGAATTGCTTGTGTGTGAATTCATATAACTTCTACTATAGGCAATGTGGCAAAAATCGGTCATACAAGCGCATGCACCTTTTGTCCAAAAGATCCACTTCCCCTAATTTGTCCAGCACATAAATATCCTCTCATATAGATGGAGGGACCTACTAACGATTCCTCATCACTGCTTTCACTGCAAAAGTACAACGCTGGAAACTGCTGGTCCATAGACTCCAGAGGGAAGCACCCGAAACATAAACATGCCATTATGAATCCAGGCAGTGGAGTAATATGTCGCTATGACACACGAAGATGTCTTGCAAAGCTGTGGCCCAGTCCATATGAAATGAAGTCTTTTAAAAAATCGCAGAGAAACAGTAGACAGAGTGAGCTCCCAACTACTTGTTACAAGTCAAATGCTATCTATCTGCGCATTTGCCTTTTTGTGTAGAATGTGACTGAGGAGAAGAAAGAAAGCAGAGATGGCTCAGTGCAGATGGCGTGCTGCTGGGGAGGCCGACATCAGCCACTGGGAGACCTTCTCTCTTGCGCTCCTTCATTGCTTGAATGTTGAAACACATGAGTACATATTTAAATAATTGCATTCTTTTTTCCCCATAATTTGGCAGGTCTCCCAGACCCCAAATACCTGTCACCTACTTTGGCCCAAGGCGAGATTCATATTCTCTCTCTCTCTCTCTCTCTCTCTCTCTCTCTCTCTCTCTCTCTCTCTCTCTCTCTCTCTCTCTCTCTCTCTCTCTCTCCTTTGTGCCCTTTCTCTGAGGTTTGAGCTCCCTAGTTATATTCTCTTTCTTTCTCCTGGGCCCCTGGGAGCCAAGGTCCTGGGTTCAGTCTGTCTGTCTGTTTTTGATTTACAGCCATTGCTCTGTAGTTCTGGCTGGCCTGGAACTCACCATGTAGCCTAGGATGTCCTTAAACTGCAGCAATACTTTTACCTCTGCTGCCTGTGTGCTGAGAATACAGGCATGTGCCATTGCCTCCAGCTGGTTTGCCTGTCTGAAAGTCTTCAGAGTGCCCACCTATCTGCACTCACCGCCACTCAGCTAAGACCCCTTTCGAACCCTGTGTGCCCAGGGTGTGGAATTCATCCTGATTGTAATGGGGTCAGGGCCCTGGGTTGGCCTATGACAGAGCCTCTGGTGCTGGAAGAATGAGCAGGTTGACAGCTGGTGCTGCAGACCAGCATCCAGCTAGAGATCAGTGGGTGTGAAGCTTCAGACAAGTGTCCAGTTAGAAGTCAGCAGGTGTAAAGCAGAATATAAGTGTCCAGTTAAAACTCTGTGGGTGTGAAGCAGGAGACAAGTGTCTAGTTAGAGCTCTGAGGGTATGAAGCTTCAGACAAGTGTCTAGTTAGAGGTCAGCAGATGTGAAACAGCAGATCCATCATACAAACCCTGCACTCACTTTCTGACCTCTGGCATCTTCTCAAACATGAACCATGAAACCACAATATTAGACAGTGATAATCCAAAGAAAGGGGTTTTCTTTCATATAAAAATAATTTTTCATGATAAGCTCTGTTACTTCTCAATGAGAACAATAACCCATCTAATGAGTTGGGTAAAGTAATGCATACCTGTAATCCCAGTACTCAGAAGGTTGAGGCAAAAGGATTGTGAGTTTAAGGACAGCCCCTGATGCCCCAAAATATTACATACTATTGCCAAGGTTCTTGGTGTCCCATCAGACCTAGATGGTAAGGCTATTGCTAAAGACTGCACATACTTGGGTTGCAGGTCACTGAGAAATCAAGCTGGGGCTAAACTGGAAGCCTCTTTCCTGTTGACCAGCTGTCAGGATGCTGGGAAGAGACATCATTAACGTTCTTAATCAGCAAGAGACCCTGCAAGCTTTATGGCTGGCCAGCAAGGCCAAATGTGCCAATGCAATGTACCATTGCAATGATGCAATGGTGACATGTCTTTTTTGGGGGAAAAGAACTGCTTTCTGATTGGACTTGATGCCCACTTCACAAGAAGGAAATCCTGCCTGGTACTGGAAACCTTAATAAAAAGCCTCTGAGAGCCGGGCGTGGTGGCGCACGCCTTTAATCCCAGCACTCGGGAGGCAGAGGTAGGAGGATTGCCGTGAGTTCAAGGCCACCCTGAGACTACGTAGTGAATTCCAGGTCAGCCTGGACTAGAGCGAGACCCTACCTCGAAAAATAAAAAAAAAAAATTAAAAAAAAGGATCAAAAAGCCTCTGGGAGATCATAATCCGTAGGTGGAGAACTAGTACTGTTGTCTGGCTAAGTGGGTCTACTATGCCCTTTAAATACTTACAATACGTCCATATAGGAATGCTACTCTCACTTTCAGATAGAGAAGCTTCTTTGTACAGATGGTGGTGACCACTAGGGAGATTCCAAACTCACTGAAGGGCTGAGAAGTGACAGTGGAGTGTTCAGCACTGAGACATCTCTATCCCACCCTCCAAGGCTCAGGGACCATTGCAGAAGAGGTGGTGGGAAAAATGTAAGAGCCAGGAAAATAAGTGCTTTGCAATACTGTCTTCCAGGTACAAAGTGGCCTTGAGATTCATGACCACACAGTGGTTGAGGCTCCCACACAAGACCTGCATAATAAGAGGAGAAAAAAATGATAACGTCAAAATAGAGGAGACTCGTTGCAAAGAGAGACCTCAAGATCTCAGTGGAGGGGGAATTCTGGAGGGTGTTAAGAAAGGATTACACCCTACCCCATGGACTGATCCAGTACACCCACCAAGGAGGATCCTCAGTGGATTGGGGACAGGGAGGAGGGAAATGGGGGTACCATCATAGATTTGTTCATACAATGTATCTAATAATAAAGATATTTTTTAAAAGGGAGCTATAAGCTGATATATTACTACATTTAGAGAAGTTGTCATGAAAAGGTTTTTTTTAAAAAAGAATATATGAGCCAGGAGTGGTTCCCAGCACTCATTAGGCTCACTTGTAAGAGGATAGCTAGGAGTTTAAGGTCAGCCTGGAACTAGAATGAGTTTTAAGTCACCCTGGGCTAGAGTGAGACCATACCTCAAAAAAAAAAAAAAAAATAAAAAATAAAAAAAAAATAAAAATAAAAATAAAGCTAGATGAGACCCTACCTAGGAAAAAGAAAACACAAACAAACAAAAAGAATGTGCTTTATCACAAGTACCCAACATCGGAAAGCATCACACCACACTTGTTATTCCATATTCCACATATTATTTTCTGAGATGCTAAGATCCCAAGTATGGGGAAGCCACTGCCAATAGACACAGCCCTTGTTGCTGTGGGGAGAGAGCCAGTCAGTGTGTTAACAATCCTAGTTGGTGGTATGTGTGACAGAAAAAATAAAATATAATCTTCTGAATGATGAGTATCCAATGTTTCCTCTTTTCTGCCATAGTGAGTATAAAAAAGAAAGAAGCCGGGTGTGGTGGTGCATGCCTTTAGTCCCAGCACTCAGGAGGCAGAGGTAGGAGGTTCTCTGTGAGTTTGAGGCCAGCCTGAGACTATAGCATGAATTCTAGGTCAGCCTGGGCTAGAGCAAGAACCTACCTAAAGGTGTGAAGTGCAGAGGTCTGCAGCTTTACACCTGTAACAGAAAAAAGAATGACAGAAACGGGGCTGAGGAAATGAGTGTCGTCTGAGGACCTGAGTTTGTATCTCTTAGGACCCACATACAGTGCTGAGCTTGGGGACAGGTGCACAGAATCCCAGCATGTGCAAGGAAGGTGCAGCTTGGGCGATCCTGGAACTAGCTGGCTAGCTAACCCAGACCAGTGGCTGCCAGGTTCAATGACAGACTCTGTCTTAACAACTGAGGTGAAGATCTCTGTCAGAGATGCTTCTCCCTCAGCTGGTGGCTTCTACAGGGGAGACTCAGAACTCATCGGAGTGCTGAGAAGTGACTTGAGTGCTCAAGATTAAACGAGGTACCTCTAACACACCCTCCAAGGCTCCAGGAACATTGTGGAAGAGAGTCAGAGGATAGGGGGAGTTTTGGAATGCTGCCTGCCAGACATGGCATGACCCTTGCCTTCATGATTCCACGGCAACTGTCATTCCCTACAGGAAGGCATGTGAAATACGGAGCCCATCAGCATTCCATCATCGATGGCAAAAGAGAGAAAAAAGACATCAAAGTAAAAGGACTAATTGAAAAGAAGAAAGAGTTCAGTGGACGGACAGGAGAGAAGATTATGATCAAAGCGCTTCATATACACGAATGAAAACTATTGATAAAAATATCTTTCAAATGGACAGGCGTGGTGGCACATGCCTTTAATCCTAGCACTTGGGAGGCAAAAGAAGGAGGATTGCCGTGAGTTCTGGGTCAGCCTAGAGTACAGCAAGACCCTACCTCAAGAAAAAAAGAGTGGCTTCTGACACACACACACACACACACACACACACACACACACATATGCAGGAACACATGAAAGTGCATACACACATGTATACACCACACACACATACACACACAAATATTCTCTCAGGGAATACAGTAGGAATGACAATAGAATTGAGAAGCCTCTTGTCCAGAAACTGCACCCAGCAAATTCAAGAAGGAATGTGTTGCTAAAAAGTAAGCCTCGATGTGACTGTTGCTAAAAGTAAAATAGAAGGGTTGGTGGTATGGCTCAGAGGGTCCAGCAAAGCACCTGCACCTGCGGTCCTAGTGCACCTATGGGAGAAGGGAGGCGAGGAGAGCCGCTGGAAGCGTGGAGCCAGCTACCTTGATGTCTGCAGCAGGAAACCGAAGGAGACCCTGCCTGGAACAGGGGGAAGGCAAGAATGGACACTCCATGTTCCTCTGACCTCCACATGTGCTCTGTGACATGGACACCTGCACTTCCATCCAGAAAAAGAGAAGGAGGAAGAAGAGAAGAGGGGCTGGAGAGATGGCTTAGCGGTTAAGGCACTTGCCTCCAGTGCCTAAGGCCCCGGATTCAATTCCCCAGGACCCACATATGCCAGACCCACAAGGTGGTGACCCTGGTGCACTCTCTCTTTCTCTCTCTCTCTCTCTCTCTCTCTCTCTATATATATATATATATATATATATATATATATATATACATACATACAGATAGATAGATAGATATCTGCTTAAAAATGAATAAATAAAATATTTTTTAAAATAAAAAAAGCGAAGAAAGAGGAGGCGGAGGAGGAGGAGGAGGGAGAACAGAATGAAGGAAGAGAGAGAGGGAAAGGACCTGGTAACAGGAAATAAAAGGTTGATGCTTTTTTGGGTCAAGCAGTGGGTAGGGACGGATAAAAGTGACTGCCATCCCCCCCCTCCCCTTAGAGCAGTGATACCACTCTTTAATATCAAGTGTACTTTCAGAGAGTTGTTTAAATTTACTATCCTTTCTGTATTTTCCCCTGTCTCGTGGCTTGTGCCGTGTCCTCATGTTCTGATCACACAGCTGTCATGTGCCTGTGCTGGATCTTCAACAGCCCCACTGGGTCCCAGTGCTAACAACCACTGCAGATGTCTGCGGCCTGTGCTCTGGAGCAGACCTCAGTAAGGGAGCGTCTGAATGATGTCAATTACTCCATTCTCCTCTGGCAAAGAGCATTGCTACCAAAAATCTGATGATAATCAAATCAAATGTGCTTTCTGAACTTTTGTCTCTCACCCGGATTTCTTTTCCTGTCTTAAGCTTATAACTTTTCTTAGAATATGTATGTCTTGGCATTGTTCATTCTGAGTTGATATTCTTGGGAATATGGTGAGTTTTAATGTGTAATTTCCAATCGTTCTGTATTTCAGGAAACCTGTCTTGAATTACAGTTCTTAGTTCCATTCCATTGCTTGGCTTGGTTTGAGGAAAAACTGCCATATGTCTGACATTAGAGCCTGTCCACACAACATCTCCTTTGTCTCTTTTCTCTCTTCTCTCCCTTCTTCTTCTCCTCTCCCCTCCTCGCCTCTTTTATCATCTACTTCCTTCCATTCTCCTCTCCTCTTCTTCCTTCATGTTCCTCTTTCACTTCTCTTCCTCCTGTTCTTCCCCTCAGTTTCCTCTCTCTTAACATCCTACGCCTTTGCCTCCCTAAAAGCATTTTCCGTAAAAATATCCTTAACTCCTTAAGTGACATGTTGAGCCCAAGGGAGATGGTGCAACGTGTAAAGCATTTGCTATGCAAAACATCAGGACCCAAATTCAGATCCCCAGCAACCACATAAAAATGCAGGGCATAGCAGTATGCTCTCAATCCCAGGCTGGGGAGGCAGACACCGGGGGATCCCCAGGTCTGGCTGGCTGGGTTTTCTAACCCAATGGATGAGCTCTGGGTTTTATGAGAGAACATGTCTCCAAAGTGGGAAGCGAGCAAGCAAGAGACCTAGTGTTGACCTCTGACCTCACACGCACACATGTGCACCCGCACAGATGCATGTTCTGCACACATATGAACATGTATGACATAACCATGCACACCACCCACACATGCACACATGGGAGAAAAGACCCAGCATGTCTGATTCATCCCTCACACTGTCTCCACACACCTCACACTGTCTCCTTGCACCACAACCATCTTTGTGATTGGATCAAATCATCTCTGTGCCTGGAGACGTCTCTGATTGTAATAATCCGCTTCTTGCAATAACCAAGAAGAGAATGTGATAAGGATCTGAAAGCAAAAAGTGCTTTTAATTTTCTGATTGGTTGTTGGGAGCCAGGCAGCCAGCAGCTGCTCCTCTCTGTGGGACCTGCCTAACCCACTGTCATAACACTGCATGAAACATAGACTCGTTTTGCTAAATTTGACTGTTTGTCTTGAAAAGTAGATCATGGCTTCAGATATCATTATCAACATGGTGGGAAAGCTATTAACTATTTAAAGTTTATACTTGCTGGGTTTATGGTCACTGGAGTGTAATCCACCTCACCTACCTTACATATCTACTTTGTCTAGTGATTCTCAAACCCAGTTTTTATGTGTTCTATTGAAAATAGCCTCTTGTATGGAGGTTGTCAATAAAAAGTTTAAAATAAAGATTGAAAAAAGAAGTCTCTTATTTTATCTTTACTATTGCATTGATATGCTCCAGGAAATTAAAATGATGCCCATTATGGTATTTAGCACATATAAGAACTAAATAATATGCCCATTAGCCTGATGTGATCACTATCATCACCACTGTACATATAATTATGTATTTGTTACCTCCCTGGGACAAAATACCTGACGAGAAGAAATAAGAGCGAACAGATTTATTTTTATCTCACAGTTTGAGAAAAGACAGTGTCATGGTTTGATCCAGGTGTCCCCCCACAAACAAATGAATGTGTTCTGATAGATCCATCCTCAGCTGATGGCAGTTAGGGAATTACAACCTCACTAGAGTTGTGTTGTTGGGGGCGGGCTTTTGGGGTTATAAGCCAGCTTCCCCTTGCCAGTGTTTGGCACACCTTCCTGCCATTGTTTGCAGTGCTGTGGCGGAGGTGATGTCCACCCCTCTGCTCATGCCATCATTTTCCCTGCCAGGATGGAGTCTCCCCTCGAGTCCGTAAGCCAAATAAGCCCATTCCTCCATAAGCCGCTTTTGCTTGGGTTCTTTCTGCCCAGCAACTAGAAAGCTGACCACAACAGACAGTCCATCATGGCCGGTAAGTCATAGCAACAGCAGCTTCAAGATGGTGGGAACATGGGTCATCTTCCTCACATCTCCAGGAACCAGGAAGCAAAGAGCATGGCCCAGAATAGGGGTGGGGTTATAAACCATTAAGCCAGCCTCACACTTCCTGCTAGGTACCACCTCCCAAAGTTTCCACAGCCTCCCAAAATATCCCCCCCCCCCCCGGGAACCTATGGTCAAATACATGAGTCTGTGGGGACTTTGTCACTCACAAACCACAACAAGAAAATTACTGAATCAATTAAAAATAAAAATGGGGGGGCTGGGGAAATGGCTCAGCCATTGAGGCACTTGCCTGCAAAGCCTAAGAACCCGGTTCAATTCCCCAGTACCCACAAAGTGGCACATGCATTTGGAGTTTGTTTGCAGTGACTAGAGGCCCTGTTGTACCCATTCTCTCTTCTCGCTCTCTCTTTCCTTCTCTCTTCCCCCCCTTAAAAATACATAAAATAAAATTTTAAAAGCATAAAAAATAAAAACACATTTTTAAATCGGAAGCCAGGACTACTGAGCCTCTATGCTAATCAATACAAGAGGGTTCTCTCTCACCTGGAGTCGCCTCCCCTGGCACCCGTTGGGAAAGGCTAGTTCCTCCTGCCTGTCAAAACCCAGGTCCTAGTCTCTCAGTAACCGTTTGCCAAGAGTGTTGTCAAGAAGCTAACTGCACATAATTGGGCCTCTGAAAAAAACATGTCCTTGGGTAAGATCCAAAGAAATGCTACAAATTAAGATAATACATGATTATGTGAAACATAAATCAAAATCATCAGAAGACCACAATCTCACAAATTATGAACCTGGCATATGGGTCTATGAGGCTCCGCAGCTACCCACTGAGCTGTGTCCTACAACTGCTATATTCAGAATTTGTACTGCTTGGAAGTTACGTTCAATCCTGGATTTGTTCAAGGGAGTGATCAATCCACAAACATTCCTGAGATGATGACAAAAACCCTCCAGGACAGACGGAAGGGCACGGGACCAGGATGACACAGGACCAGGATGGCACCGAAGAGTGTTCTTGTTTCTTTTGACCAGTGAAACTGACAAAATGGTCATCAGTGCACCAGAAGTGATGGGGACTTTCACGGGGGAATCTTTAATGACAGGTGCTCTGCCACCTGCCTGAGCCATGCGCGCTAACCAGAATGGTTCTGCCCACTTGCATCTTGACCCTCATTTGGGCTCTGGCCATTGGAGCCCATGTGTCCACAGTGAGGACAAGCTAATGAAATCCCTGGAAACTCCGCCCCCAAGGCTTGCCCTTGACAGATGGCTCAGTCCCTTTCCTCATGGGTGGGCTAAACCCTGCAATGGGCTCTTCACTACCTTTTGAAATTCCCTGTGTATTTCCAGCCTGGTGCCCACAGTATCACTCTGCTCAAGAATACAAACATGATCAGTTTCCTTTACCCGTCTCCTTCTTCTGTTGGACTCCTGGTAGCTCAAGCTAGGCCTTGGGGAGAGAAGCCCATGCCCAAAGCAGACCCCTCTGTCATGGTTTGATCCAGGTGTCCCCCACAAACAAATGAATGTGTTCTGAATGCTAGATCCTCAGCTGATGGCAGTTCGGGAATTAGAACCTCGCTGGAGCTGTGTTGTTGGGGCGGGCTTATGGGGTTATAAACCAGCTTCCCCTTGCCAGTGTTTGGCACACCTTCCTGCCACTGTTTGCAATGCTGTGGGGGAGGTGATGTCCACCCCTCTGATCATGCCATTGTTTTTCCTGCCAGGATGGAGTCTCCCCTCGAGTCTGTAAGCCTAATAAACCCTTTCTTCCACAAGCCGCTTTTGCTTGGGTTCTTTCTGTGCAGCAACTAGAAAGCTGACTACAACACCCTCCTTTAACTTGCTTCCTGTTGCTGGCTCCTCAGGCCAGGTTGTGCAGGGCTCAGAACCTGCTCCAGGCCCCCTGAACCTTCTGTTCCCGGGGAATCTGCCTATTCCTAAAACCCAGGGCAGCCTGGGCAGAAGCAATAAAATTCCTTCTCTTCCACAAGAGCAGAGCAGGCCACCTTTGCCCAAGGCTGCCAGCCAGCACCTTCAGCGTCCCCAAGCCAGAGCCAGGAAGACAAAGGAGAGCACACAGCTGCCTGGGTCCCAGAAGTCCTGTGGTGTGGTCCTGAGCTCTGGCAATCTCCTGGCGACCCAGTGTTTGCGTGTGCCTTTGTCCCCAGTTATCTATGTCCCTTGATCTTGGTTTGCTCATTTGACCTTTGGCCCCACTATCTGCAAACATCAAGTGTTTTTCTAGTCTCTCCCTCCTACTCACCACTTGTCCCTGTCCTGTGGCCTCATCGGGCTGTCAGCACCCCACAAACAGGAGAGGAAGAGGGGCAGAATTTCCTAAGGTCCACAGAGTGGTTAGAAATAAAAGCTTGCTTTCATCGTTTCTCCTTTACAGCAAGTAACTCGTTTAACTTGTATTGATTGGCCATTTTGACCCCACGGTTAGCCTCATGGAGTTAGGTAGAGGGGGTGGGCAGGGGTTCAAGGCCACTCCTCCCTCCTGCTTCTGATCTCTGATGTCACACCGAAACCAGCTCCCCAGTTCCTACAAGGTGGTGGTGGTGGTGAGGGGATCATAGGGGTCTTTATGTCCCGAGAAACTGGCTTGAGGAAACTTATCAGCCCTCTTTAGTGGTTTAGAAACGCTTTGAAAACAAACATATTTTCTAACACTGTGTTTAGTAAACAAAAAGGAACTTCCTAAAGTGTCCTAGCTGAGTTTCCAAACTTATCTCCTAGAAGACGGACGGAATTCAGAATATGGGGTCATGCTGAGTGTTCAGCCAACTCAAATTCCTGACTAAAAACTTAATGTAAGAAAAATTTACCTTTAGTCAAGTAGAAGGCAAACAGAGGAGGGAGGGTGTGCCCAACGTGACACGGCCACGCACACATGTGTACACATAGGTATGTGCGTTCTCACATGAGCCTCACGCAAGGCTCAAGGCCAGTGACCTGATTTTTTTTTAAAAAAAAAAAAGCGAGAATTTGGCAAGAAGCTGGGAAAAAGGAGAGTGTTTCAAAATTAGAATATCATTTCGTTAAACACACATATGTGAGAAGTCTTGGTGCGCTCTCTCTGACAAAGCTCACCTGAATCTTCTTTTCTAACTCAAGAGCAAACACAAAAGCATCTAAAACTCTTGAGTGTTCACAGAGTGAGCTCTTTACAAAATAGATTCATCCATACAACTCTAGAGCTTGAGGGATTGGTTGTGTCGTCTTTGTGTGTTTTAAGATTTGATCTTGTTCCATCACCCAGGCTGCCCTCAAACTTGAAGTAATCCTGCCTCAGCCACACCTGCAACCTCACATCCAGATCCATGGTTTTTGTTTGTTCTTTGAGGCAGGGTCTCTAGCCCAGGCATTCCAAGAAAGTTCCTCCTGCTGCCTGTATGGAAAAGAAAAGAGCGACATGTCTCAGCACCCCAAGTGAGCCTGGGGGAGTTATCACCCCAAAATAAGAAACTTCCACCTCTAGATTATGAATTTCAGGAGAAAAAGCTTGTGAGCCTATGATGGTCAAAGAGCAAAACTATAACCTTGAAGAAAACCTAAGGATATAGAAGTAAAAGAATTAAAAGCAGGTGATTTGATATTTATATATCATATTTCTGACCTGGAATTCACTGTGTAGTTTAAGGGTGGCCTGGACCTCATGGCGATCCTCCTACCTCTGTTTCCAGTGCTGGGATTAAAGGCATGAGCCACCATGCCCAGCCATTTCTATTTTTAATAACTCACATTCAAACTTAATTCTTTTTCTGAAAATTGACAATATTAATTAAAAGCCTTAAAAGAAATATACCCTTGTCTGCTGGGTTCTTTATGGATCCTCCATGATATGACTGTGGTGGTTCCTCTCTTGCCAGGATCTCAGCCATCGGCCTACGGTTGGTTGGTAGGGTTAGATGGGCCACAGCTCTCTCTTTGCATCCTGAAAAACACAAACACATTTGGCTTATCCTGAGTAGGTTGAATGGCTGTGAGAGCCGTGGTGGGGGAGACTGTCCAGAGGCATGGCACCCATCAGTAACAACACACTTGGGCCAGAAAGACCGGGCTGAGTACTAGGATATCCAGGATCCCCTGCCACAAGGACTAATACAGACAGCCCAAGGAGGATATCCAACTCATCAGGGATGGGGGGGCATTGGGGAATTGGGGATAACAACTCATTGTTTGCCCACTAAATAATGTAACTCATTATGGACAATAAATATATATTTAAAAAAAGAAATATACCCTTGACCCAAAAATTATAATTTTATAAATCTAGCTCAAGGAATTTTTTAAAATTTAGACCTAAGATTATATGCAAGATCTCCCTCATAGTGCTGTGGAACTAGACTTCATTTCTCTTACTAATTTATTTTGATACTGATTATCTAATTGCAACCTGTCACCCTCCTCTGTATGTCTCCCCCTAACTTCTAGTGACCATTCCTATCAGTCAGGGTTCCCTAGAGGAACAGAACTGATAGAACGAATATGTATTCAAAGTGGGATTTAAGGCAGACATAGTTGTGCATATGCCTTTAATCCCAGAACTTGGGAGGCTGAGGTAGGAGGATCATGATTAGTTCTATGAGTTCAAGGTCAGCCTGGAACTACAGAACTAGTAAGTTCAAGGTCAACCTGGGCTGGAGTGAGACCCTGCCTCAAAAAAGGAGGGTGGGATTTATTGCATTATCATATAGAATATGAGCTGCTATAGAATAATAGCTGTCGGTAGGCTGGAGAGTTGGAGAACCCAGTAGCTGCTCAATCCAAGAGGCTGGATGCAGGCTGGATTCCAGTGTCCTCGGACACAAACATATGTCAAGGGAGCCAGGCAAAACACTCACACCAGCAAGCAGCCTGGTAGCCAGACAAAAGAAAGGCTCTGTGGTCTTCTGGAGCTTCCTTCTATACAGTCCCTCAGTGGAAGGGCTGCCCAAACTGGAGGAAGGACTTCCTCACTCAGTTAATAATCCTGGGAACACCTTCACCAACATACCCACAAGGTGCATCACTCACTCAACTCCTAATCTGATCGAGTTGACAACAGAACTCAATGGCAGCGCGACAGAGAGCAAGATACCTGCCTGGGCCTAGCTTGTTTCACTGAACACAACAGACTCCAGTTCCATCCATATTGCTGCAAATGATGGCATTTCGCTCCTCTTGTGGCTGCCTGATATTCCCCCATTCTCATATACAAACGCCATGCTTTTCTTAGCCCATTATCTGCCAATGAACTACTTGGTTAGTACATATCTTAAACTGCACAGTATACATATAGATAAGAGTGTGATACCTCTTTGATGTTATGATATTTGTTAGGTACCCTATCCTTGGTACCTAGCACAGTATGGGGTGGCAGATATTAACAGTGACAAGCCCCACACCATCTTGGACATTTTTGAGTTAATCTACAGTGAAGATACTCCAGCAATCCTGACCACATTCCACAGGAAGTACTTGCTTATTTTCATCTAGAAGCATACAGTCAAGATGCAGACCAATGTGCTCCCTGGGCTGAGTCTCAGGCATTGAGAGTCAGGTGTCATGGTGCCAACCTCCCTCCTCCATGTTCTGCAGGGACAGATACTCCACATGTTCCCTTAGCGTCTGCAGCAGGAACGAACCCTTGTTAATATGGTCGCACCTTCGCTTCCTGGGGTTAGTTCACAAAACAAACCAACTGTCTCCACATCCCTTGCCACCAGGCCTGCTTAGGTGTGAACCAACGGAGCTGTTCAGCTCCTGGTAAGTCTGTGGCAGGAAGTTGTTGAGCAGATGGATGGATAAGTGAATATATTCTCAACATGGCTGGTCTGGAAACAGTATGTAGCATTTGTTTTCCTTCTGCATTGCATGGCATTATTAGCAGAAACCAGCCTGAAATGAATCAGTAAAATAAAGTTTAAGGCTGAGCTTGCATCCCTGGGTTTTCATAAAATAATGCAATATTATTTCCAAATCATGTATATGGCTAGATAAAACAGGTGTCCAAGAATTGAGACCCTTGTCCTGTCTATTCTTTAAATGATGGAAACACTTGGTTTCCCCATGAAGACCACCTCCCTGTTCCAAGGGATCCAGCCATCATATAGCTTTGTTCCAACCCCCCATATTTCTGAGCAAATAAAGATCTGGGTGAAACAAAGTCTGAGGTGGAAGCAAATAGTCCGTTTTGACTAGTTTTACATCACTGGGAGCATGTTCTGGGCTTCACCCTGCCAAGCCTCTGAGATGTTACTTTCAACATCTGGAAACAGCTGGTGCAGTTGCCTAGGCTGGGATTGGATTGTGCAGGGCCTAATGTATGATTGTTTAATCATAGAGACACTGATTAATTTATCAAGACTCAAAAATAATGAAGGTAACAATAATACTTCACCCACACCCCCCACTTGTTCAGTAATCTAGGGGGGAGTTGGTAGCAGAGGTCAGTCATAGCAAGCTGGCCAGTAGCCACATCACTGGCTCACTGACTGTAACAGCATGCACCCTTGAGAGCCATTCTCAGAAGGTTCCTCCTGCTGCCTGTACAGAAAAGAAAAGAGCAACATGTCTCAGAACCCCACGTGAGCCTGGGGGAGTTTTCACCCCAAAATAAGAAACCTCTACCTCTAGATTATGAACTTCAGGAGAAAATGCTTGTGAGCCTATGATGGTCAAAGAGCAAAAATATAACCTTGAAGAATACCTAAGGATGCAGAAGCAAAAGAATTAAAAGCAAGTGATTTGATATTGACATACCATATCCATAGCAAAGTAATGCACCATAAAGATGTAGGCATCCAAAGTGTCTGTCACCAAATGGAGGAGTGAATAAATTGTGGTTTATTCATATGTCTTAAGTTGTTTTCCATTGCTGTAAGAAAAATAGCCAAGGCTGGATGCCTTATTTAAAAAAAGAGAGAGGTTTATTTAGTTGACAGCTTGAAAAAGTGCAAGTTCAAGTGACCTGATCTGTTTGGCCTCTGGGGAGGGGTTTACTGGCTGTTACAACATGCCAGAGAAGAGGGAAACTGCTGAGTACTGAAGAGAGAGAGAGAGAGAGAGAGAGAGAGAGAGAGAGAGAGAGAGAGATCACATGTTAGAACAAGTAGGTGAGGGACTTGGGGGCTAGGATCACTGTTTTTTGTTTGTTTTTTGGTTTTTTGAGGTAGGGTCTCACCTGAGCCCAGGCTGACCTGGAATTCACTCTGTAGTCTCAGGTTGTCCTTGAACTTACAAAGATCCTTCTACCTCTGCCTCCCAAGTGCTGGGATTAAAGGTGCGCCACCACACCTCTGGTTGTTTTTAAAACAACCTGCTCTTAAGAGATTTCATGGAATAGACTAGAAAGAGGTGACTTAACTCTGTGTATGTTAACTCAAGAAAGGACCTCTGAGCTGTTTTTGAAAAATAAATAAATAAAGGTAGTCTGGTATTGATGTGGGATTAAAGTCCTGGGAGGGATTAGATCTCCATAAAATGCAGGAGACCCCATGCCAGTGAGCCCCCAACTTCAGGCCCTTGTCCAAGTTATCAAAGAACTGAAAACTCTGACTCAGAGAAGGGCAAATTATGAATTATGAGATTTATTTTAGGGAAGAGTTAGGAGAGAAAGAAAAGCAGGAAAGACAGAGCCAAAAACAATTCTCTCTTGCCAGTTTGGCTGGACACAGGGGAGGGGAGGACAAGATTCCCCACCCCGTTCTCAGCAGGAAAAGAGCAAGCTAAGAGAGGATTTGAGCTGAGAGGGCTCATGCTCTACCTCAGGACCATTTATATAAACCAAACACCCAATCAGGATTAGCCTCACCATCAGACATTGTGTAAAGAAGGGATCTGATTGGTTGATTCAGGAAGGGCCAGTCTACAGGTGTGCTAACTTGAGGAATAAGCAGGAAGCTGTTTCTGAGTTATTGTTTACAGCCATCTCGGATGAGGCTGGTTCAGATGTGGGTTCTAGTCTTGCCAAAGCAGGCAAAGTGGTATCCATGTTACCCTGGGCCAGTCCCTAAATTAAGAAATACCTACCAGAATAAAGCCATCTTGTTCCTAACCTGTTTCAGCATGAGGAGAAAGTTATTCTTCTTGGAGGAGAGCTCTGATTATGAAAATCAGGAGTAACCACCACAGCAAGTCAGATAACCCATGAGAGGACAATGGAGACAGACACCAAGGACACCCCACACAATCTAAAGCAGAAGTCCAGAGACACTTAAGATCTCAACAGTAAAGCAGACTTAGAACTCACCCACCATGACTCAGGGAACTGAGTGGAAGAGGGGGAGGAAAGATTGTAAGAGCCATGGTGGGGGAGAATATCCAGAGACATTGCCCCCCTCAGCTACAACACACAAAGGAGGAAAAAAATTGGCTACCTTTTGTGCAATTCATAACCCCCTACCCCATGGACAGATCCGGTGTGCCCACTGAGGACCAACCCCAGTGAGTTGGGGACAGGGAGGAGGGAAATGGGGGTACCATCATAAGATTTGCTCATACAGTGTATCTAATTATTGACAATAAAGATATTTTTTAAAAATAAGGACTCTGTGTTTTTGCAGCCAAGAATCTTGGTGCTACAAGATCTAGCTGCATGCTAGATGATTAAGAGAAATTAATCAATGTTTAAAACTTGCCTTTGTCTATCTGGGAAGTGAAAGTGATTAAAATAACCATCTAGGCAGCAGAGCATTCACCAATTCAATATTTAGACACTGTT
>PVHP010030217.1:0-21782 GCA_004024765.1 Zapus hudsonius
ATTTCCTGCAGCGGTCCTCAGACACAGCCACAAACTCCAAGTTTCACCCAGAGGCCTTGGAAGAGGAAATTTTTGCATAAAGAGCCTCCTGGCACTGTGGGATGAAGACATTTCCAGGGAGACTCCCATGTTTCCCACGTCTCTTCATGGGCAGCCCTCAAGCCTGGTCATGCAAAGCACTGGGAGCCGCCCTTCAGCTGCCCACTCACCTCCTACCTTCGGAGATAGCTCCGGAATCTTTCTCAATCCCACCCAATTTCCAGGTCTTTCATCCGCACCACCTGCATCTTTTTTTATTAAGTATGTCTTTGTATATTTGAGAGAGAAAGAGTAAGAGTGGGTCACTTTGGGGGTCTGCCTTTACATGGTACCAAAGCATTGAACCTGGACTGGCAGGCTTTGCAAGCAAGTGCCTTTCACCACTACGAGCCCCCCAGGCCTCCACCTGCCTCCTAACCCAAGCTCCTTCTCCTTGTTCCAATCCAGCCGAGGGTCTTGTGCGCATGACACTCTCTCCTCTCTCAACTCCCATCCTAGCCTGCAGGACCCATTGCTGAGTAAACTCAGCCACTCTGACCTGTCTCCATCCTGTTTACCTGTCAGGACTCAGATGATTCCGCTTTCTCTGAGGACAACTCTGAACACCCACCTGCCCTGAAAAGCTAAAGGCAGCTTTCTGTCAGATCCTTCACAGCACCCTAAGCCTTCCTAACACTCATCACAACTTACAAAGGAGCCGGGGATTAAGAGTGTTTCAGAAGATGAGTGCGGCTATCAAGGCTGAAGACGGGGTAGAAATCTTAATGCAAAGTAGATGCACTGGAGATAAATCTCTGGGTCTGTTTGCGAAGGAAAAATCTGTGGGTTCATTGGGGGCGCAGGGGGTGGTGACCTATCCTGAAGGTGGATAGCGCCATTTTATGGGCTGGGAGTCCCGGACCTAAGGAAGGAGAAAATGAGCTGAGTACCACCATTCGTCTATCTCCCCCTCTCCCTCCTCTTCTCTCTCACCTGACTGTGGACACAATGTGACCAGCTGCCGGGCTCACGTTTGGAATGCTCAGTCCCCAGGTTGTGGGGCTCCTTCGGGAGCTGTGGGGACTCCAGGAGGATGGCCTAGCTGACAGAAGCAGGTCACTAGGACAGACCTAGCACTGGGCCTCTGGCTCTGCCATCACAGATGAGTTCCCGCTGCAACGCCATCCGCACCACGATGGACTGCAGCTCTCTGAAGCCATGAACCAAAACAAGGCTTCCTCTCTTCAAATTGTTTGGATCAGGGATTTTGGTTCCACTGGCACCGAAGTTATTATTGGTGCAGGAGTGATGTGGAGGGAGGTAAGAAGAACGGAGGTCACCACCAGCACTCCTCACGGATCTTCTGGAGCGAGGAGCCAGGGGGTTGTGGCAGGAAGGAGGCGCCTGTTGGAAGGCAGAGCTGTGGGGAACATGGCACCTCTACCTTAAAGGTCCTGAGCTGTCACCATAGCAGCTGAGTTACCATGGATTTTGTTGAGTAAATGCTTCTTAACTTGTTATCTCTTCAATTCCTCTCTGGAGACTTTCTTCATCTGGGCCTGTTTGGGCCAGGTTGATACATTTCTCCTCAAAGAGTTTCCCCCCAAGCCCTTATAGCACCCCCAAATCCCTCCTAAAATCTTTCAATAGCTGGGTCCTGTCATTTTCTATTTCTTTCTTTTACACTATTTTCAACTTTTTTAGCATGTGGTAGACGCACATGCACGTACAGATATACACACAGAGCAGAGGCGGGCGGCCTTCCTCTAGATGAGACGGAGCCTCTCCATGAACCTGGAGCTGTGGATTTTTCATGAACTCCAGAGGTTCTCCTGACTCTACTCCCTGCCCCACAGAAGATTGGGCACACAGGTTTGCTGGTCACACTTGTTCATGTGGGTCCTGAAGAATCAAACACAGGTGGTCTCGGGCCCTCCCAGGCCTTCATGCTTAGAGCAAGCGCTCTAACCTGCTGAGTCGTCTCCCCAGTCCTTAACATCTTTTATTCCAGACACTTTCAGAATCACTTTATCAACAGGAAGACTTCTAACCATAAGAGAAATGAACATAGCACAAGACAAATGACTAACACATTTGACTACATAATTTTTTTTAACTTTTTTTCCTCCTTGGACAGTGCTGGGGTTTGAACACAGGGCTTCTCGGATGTTAGGCAAATTCTCTACCACTAAGCTGTGTTTTCAGCCCCAACTTCTGACTTTTATATGTCCAAATCTATAAACAAACATTAAAAAGAAGTGATAAAGTAGGATAGAGATGTTTGCATAAATGTTATGCAAACAATGTGCTTAATAGATAAGGGATTTTAAAAGAGTGCAAACTACCAACAGTGCAAAAAGAAAAATGAACAAAATAAATAAATCAAGACAGGAAGAGGCAAGTCACCGAAGAATCTGAGGAGATGCAAATGAACATATGAGAATATATTTAACATCAGAAATCAGGAAAAACAGATGAAAACAACACCAAGATTCTACTTTTGCCTGAAATTGACAAAGACCTTTTTTTAACTTTTTTCTTCCTTCCTTCCTTTTCTTTCTTTCACTCTTCTCTTCCTTTTTCCTTGTCTTTTCTTCCTTCCTGTTTTGAAACAATGCCATCCCTGTAGCTCAGGCTGTCCTGGAACTTACTATGTTGCCCAAGCTAGCCTTGAACTCATGGCAATCCTGCTGCCTCAGCCTCCCGAGTACTGTGATTATAGAGTGAGCCACTACACCTGGCTTGATAAAGGGATTTTTTTCAAAGTCAGTGTTGCTGGCATCAGTGTCGAGTGCTGGACTCTTACTTGTGTTGGGATGACAAATGGATACAATTATTCTGGAAAGCAACTTGGCAACATCTATCAAAATATTCTCAAATGTTCCTCTGCTTGCCTGTAGGAGTTCTTACAGAGATGTAAGCCTGCAGGAAATCGTCCAGGATGCTTACTGATACTAGCAAAATACTAATACTTAGGCGCAGCCATGAGGAATGGTTAAATAAACTGCACTAATCCACCCATAAGAAAAAAGTCATCCAGTTGCAAAATAAAGTTTTTACGAAGTATTCAATTATATGGGGAAAATGATCACAATATAATATTTAGTGGACAAGGGGGATAGAAATATACATACAGCATGATAATTTTATAAGACACAAAAATGATTCTCTCTGTCCCTCTTTTTTCTGTCACCTACCTAAGAACATACTGGAATTTCCGTTTGAATGAGCTCGTGAGTGTGACGCGTTTCTCAGATACTAAAGGAGGCAGTGCTGGGGTTGGGAAGAGGAGGAGGGGCCGAGTAGAGATAGGAGTCCAGAAGACCACAGGAATAGGGTTGGTTCCATGCTCAACACCTTGGGCGAGGCTTGGTCCTGACTGAAATGACAGATACATGGACCACCATGCCCAGCCTGAGAGCTATTTTATTGTACATACTTATGGGATTCAGTGTGAACCTTGTATAATGAGCAAATCAGTTAACATTTTATCTCCTTAAACAAGTTTAATTTTTCATTAACATATAAAAATCATACATGTTTATGAGATCCCATTCAGTGCACGTATAGAATATGTATCGAACAAGTTGGGGCTCCCAAACACAGTGGGGGGGACTATGGCTTACCACAACTAGAAGCAAGGCACTTAAAGGCTCTGTATTAGTTACTTTACCATTACTAACCAAAGCAACTCAAGGAAGGGTTTATTCTGACTCATGGTTTGAAGTGTATGTTCTAGACGATTCTACACAGGCTCCAAACTCAGAGATGGACATGTTCATTACCCAAAGGGCTTTAGAATTAGTAGTCTCAGATTTAAATTCTACCTGTACAAGCTGTGTGCCTATGGTCATATTTCTTTGTCTAGACATTTTAAAAATTGAGATAATTGTGCCCAGTATGGTATAAGGTAAGATGCTGTAATCTTCCAGGGCCCAAGAATCATTACAGAGGAAGTAGCATTTTAAGTATGAGCGCTCTTCTCACCGCTAGCCTGACAACCTCCTCCAGGGAGGCGACACTGAGGAGCCTCAAAACTCATCAAAGCAGAAAATCAGAGGCTGCAGAGAGCTCAACACTAAAGCAGATGTGTAACGCGCCCTCCAAGGCTCGGGGAACATTGTGGAACAGGGAGTGGAAAGAGCCAACAGCCATACGACTCTGAATGTGCCAGAGCTCAGAAGCTCAGTGCAGTAGGGCCTGGTTAGTACCTGGGTGGGAGGGGGGCAAATGATTGTCAGAGCCACAGGGAGGGAAGGAGGATCCTGAGGCACTGTCCCCACCCTTACAGACACTGATTGGTCATTCATGACCTCACAATGCCAATTATACCACTCATAGGAATGGAGTGGGGGAGAGGGAACAGAAGGGTATAACCTGACGGAACCATGACTAATGCTATATTATATAAGTAAAGTTCATAATTATTAAAAATATTAAAAGATAACCTTGCCATCGAGGAAGTTTGCCAGAAAAGATGTTTATTTTATGATAAACCACTGTTAAAACATTAAATTTCCCTCTGATGCTAATTTATTAAGGGTTATCAATAAAAGGACCATTTGCACCCGAATCTCATAGCAACATTTGGGTACAGAAAAGGGGTTTGGCAGCACCCAAGGAAAGACAAAGACAAGTGATTCCACGCTACAGACAGACATGTCTGAAGAACCCTTCAAAGTCTGTGAAGAAGGTTGTGAGAGACACCCTAAAGGAACTCGTGAGGCGTAATCCTGGTTCAGTGGGGTCTCTCCTTGGCTGTTCTTTACACACACAGCCACCTGCTGCTGCTTCTCTTTCGCTCTCCTGCTCCCATGCTGCTTCTCTCCAGCTTGATGGTAGAGTTGATGAGGGCAGAGCTTCCTCTGAGACATGAGATGTGTGTGGCTCCAACAGGAGCCGGCAGACCCCTGCTTGGATGTGTCGACAGCGCCTTCACCGCCTAGACATCTGCTGAGACTTGAGTGTGTCTGGTCTTTAACTGCCCTGCCCACCACGTAGAAGCTGCTTGGAGTATCAATCTGGGCTCTTCAGCACTTTTTAGTTGCGACTCTCCTGGTGTAAACATCTTCACAGCTTCTGGGTGAGATGAGGGGAGACTCCAAGCTTCTTGTTCCTCTCTGGTAGGAACTTCCCGAGAGTCGATTATCAAAGGGCTCATGTACTTTGTAAATCAGAAGATACATGCAACAGTCAAGAAGAGGTCAAAGAATAAGAAGAGACAGAAGAAAAAAGAATAAGGAAGAAGAGAATGCCGAAGGACAAGCGACAAAGACAAGGCTAAAAACAAAAGAGCAGAGGCAACAAGTGATAACGATTGTCATGGTTTGATCCAAGTGTCCCCCACAAACAAATGAATGTGTTCTGGGTAATCGATCCTCAGCTGATGGCAGTTTGGGTTTTACAACCTCGATGGAGCTGTGTTGTCAGGGGCGGGCTTATGGGGTTCTAAACCAGCTTCCCCTTGCCAGTGTTTGGCACACCTTCCTGCCGCTGTTTGCAGTGCTGTGGCAGAGGTGATGTCCAGCCCTCTGCTCATGCCATCGTTTTCCCTGCCAGGAGAGTCTGTAAGCCAAATAAACCCATTCCTCCACAAGCCGCTTTTGCTCGGGTTCTTTCTGAGCAGCTACTAGAAAGCTGACGGCAACAATGATGGAGAGAAGCAGCCATTCCAAAGGGTGTGTCCAGCATCATCACAAATCAGAGTGCTGATTGGGAGGGAAGATGCACGTGCTGTGTCTCCCTTGCAGCAGCTACGGTGTCAGGAGGACTGGAACCAGCCAGGCCGAGAGAGGACTTTACAGCCACCTTGGCAATGCTGGTAGAGACAGAAAAAAACAGGTGCCCCTTGGCACCACTTGCCTGGGAATGCTGCAGTGTTGCTGGTGGCAGGGAGAGGCGTGCCTCCTATTGGTTCTGGATTTATCTCCAGGAGAACAGGACCAATGCTTGTCTTGGTGAGGTGGACTCAGCTGTGGCTCTCATGTGGGGACTGAAGCACAAATCACCCACCGTCATCTTTGCAAAGGGTCCAGACAGCATCAATTCATTTTCAGAAAATCCAGAGGCAACCACACTTACAAAACACTAGGGGCGGAGAAGGGTGAAGTCATTTCCACAGAGAGAGACAATCCCCAGCAGTCCGGGCCACCCCAGACCCCACTCTGCCTGGTTCTTAGAAAGCACCACCTGCAGCCCTCACTCCTGTTGTTTCGCCATTCATGAAGTCTGCCCCCTGGTCATCTCCCTCTAGTTGGAAGGTTAAGCTCAACGGGAGGATTGAGATGGCTTAAGGGGAACATTGGAGCTTCCGACCGGGCTTGACAAAAAACCTTGAGGAGTGAAGGGCTGCAGAACAGAAAGAGATGCGGAGAGAGGCAGACTCCACGGGGGAACTGCCCTCTCTCTCTCCTCTTTATTTTTTTAAAAGATTTTGTGTATGGGGCAGATTGTGATGGTTTGATCCAGGTGTCCCCCAAAAAAGAATGTGTTCTGAATGCTCTATTCCCAGCTGATGGCAGTTTGGGAATTGGAACCTTGTCGGAGCTGTGTTGTCGAGGGCGGGCTTACGGAGGCTGTTGCCAGCATCCCCTTTGCCAGTGTTTGGCACACTCTCCTGCCGCTGTTTGCCGTGCTGTGACGGAGGTGATGTCCTCCCTCTGTTCATGCCATCGTTTTCTCTGCCAGGATGGAGTCTCCCCTCGAGTCCGTAAGCCAAATCAACCCATTCCTCCCATCAACTGCCTTTAGTCAGGTTCTTTTATGCACAGCAACCTGGAATTAAGTGTCCTATTCATTGTAATTAGGGATCCATGAATGGCCTTTTCTCCTTTCTCCTGTCCTTTCCTCCCTTTCTTCTCCCCTGCCCTCCTCTCTCCCTTCTGTCTCTGTCTTTCCTTTTCTCCATCCACATAACAGATCCCATTCAAACCCTTGTGCTTTAGCAGAGAGGACAGAGAAATGTCATAATGTAATAGTAATTCTTCTGATTTCTCTCCATATTTGCACGCTGTCCCTGTTTGCATTTCCTGCTTATGTGAAAGTTCACTGTTGGTTCCTCCTTCAACTGTACCTATGAAAATAAACAGACATTTCTCTCTGTGTGTTCTCCCTCCTTCTGTCCCTCCTTCCTTAGTACCCACAATTCCTACCAAGTATTGGATTGGCCAGATTGCATCTGGTGCTGGGCAGGGGAGTAACTGCTCAGGTGGCTCTCCTGTTCCACAGCATTAGAGAAATAGGCGCAGCACTTCTCAGAGGAAGGGCAGACACACAGTGGATGTGTACTTGGGACACGCGCTGAAGTGGACAGTCTTTCCTATGTGTCAAGAATGACTCTTTGCCTTTTTGCTAGTTCAGTGCTGCGGACCCTGCAGTTCTCTGCTCCCGCTTCCATTCTTCATGGCTCAACTTCCCTACAAAGCCTCTGATGACTTCCCGTCTCATTCTCCCATTGTTCTTTGAGCCACAGGACCATTGACTCTGATGGCATTAACAACCAATCAGTGAGAATGGAAGATGGGGCTTGGGGAGATTGCTCAGTGGTTAATGGTGCGTACTTGCAGGTTTGCCAGCCTGAGTTCCGTTCCCCAGCACCCACACAAAGTCAGGTGCAAAGTGGTGCATGTATTTTGCCACTGGAGGCAAAGCTAGAAGTCAGAAGCTCGTGAGCCAGCGAGACTGGTGCACATGCAACAAAAACTATAAGGGAGACTTTGTCTCAAACAAGCTGGCAGGAGAGGACAAACATGCAGAAGATGTCCTCAGACTTCTCTATGTGTGCCGTGGTACACATGTGCCCCCCACATCATATACATCCAAGTATATATACATACACACATACACAATTATTAAAAAAAGAACCTACCATGTTTTATCAACTCTCCAGAGAGGTTGCGTGTGTTAATATTCATTTGTTTAATGTTCACAATAATCCCAATTCATTGGCGTCTCCCTGTGATAATTAGATGATAAAGCAACTTCTCAGGGTCATGAAGTCAGTTTGTGACACAAGCAGAATTTGAACCCAGGTGTGCCAGGCACTTACTTCATCCTTAAGTTTATGAATGTTCGAGGCAATGGCCAGAGAGCAGGAATTGACTTCTAGGTCCGCCAGGGCGCCAAGCACAAAGCTTTGCGCATTACAGAGACTCAAATATTTACGAGTTGAGATGAACAATGTTCCTCAGCCTGGTGTTTCCCTGGCCCAGCGAAGCATGTTTTGAGAGCCATAGCTGCTCTCCTGAGCGAGTCAGGAACGTGGTGGACTTCTCAGTCTGTTGTATAATAAAGGCAGGTTAGGCCCCATGTGTATTTCAGTCAAACCTTGAAATGAGGGTACTTTTTCCCCAGTATTGCATTATAATAAAATGTGTAGATCTAAAGAGATTTTTGACCTGAGTTCTATCTTTTTAAAATTTGAGTTCTTTTTTAAAAAATATTTTATTTTATTCATTTTCAAGCAGAGATACAGAGAGAGAGAGAGAGAGAGAAAGAGAGAGAGAGAGAGAGAGAGAGCACCAGGGCCACCACCTTGTGGGTCTGGCATATGTGAGTCCTGGGGAATTGAACCCAGGGCCTTAGGTACTGGAGGCAAGTGCCTTAACTGCTGAGCCATCTCTCCAGCCCTTTAGGGCTCAAATTTATTTGAGTTCTTGAGCTTTTCATAGACCAATGACATTGTGCTAAAATTGTCTGTTTTGAGCAGTTAATGAGGTTGTTCAGCTACTTGCTTTCTACTTATTATTTTTTAAAATCTGGATGACCTAGCTAAGGATTCAATTAGACCCAAAATGCAGTCGTGGTGGAAATCCTGGTTCTATGTTTAGTTATTTTGATGTTCTAGGATGCCATGGGGAGGTGAAGAGAGATCCAGCATTAAGAAGTTTGAGAGCAGATGAATCCTGGATATCGCCTTTACACAGTGAGACCAGGGAGAGAACCACGGGATGACCTGAAGCTTGTTCCCATAAGCTTGTGGGAGAGTATCAGGCAGTGGGAGTGGCCAAAGGGAACTAAGAACACCAAGGAGGAGGAGTGGCCTGTAGTTCCTGCCACATAGCTGGATAAACATTAAATGAAGTAAGAGGAAGAATTTACACATTGGCTCTCTGACCTCAGATTAAAGGTAATTAGAGTAGAGAGGAAAATGGAAGATTTTACCTTCCATTCTCAAACTGTAAGCCAAAAAATAACTCTACATCCATGAAGGCATTGCCAAAAGTAGTTAAAATTAATATAAAGTGTAAAATAATATTAAAGATATTCAATGACGTTGAGGGTGTAGGGGTATTGGGTTCTATCCTATCCCCCAAAGATAGCTCTTGGATAAAAAGTTATCAAAAGTTTCAAGAAAAGAAGACCACAGGGGCAGATGCTATTCAAATATGAACCCTAATTTCTGCAAATAAGCTAGTCTCTGGAACTGTAGGTTTACATCTGTAATTTTTTTTCTCTTTCTAGCCTGAGAAACAGAGGAATATTGGAAGCAGTTTGCTTTTGCTGGACAGGGATAGCAGTATGCCTTTCGTTTTGCCCCAGCTATGCTGAGTCTCTTCCTCTCCATAAGAATCTTGCTCATTATATACTACACTGATAGCTGGGCGTGGTGGCACACGCCTTTAATCCCAGCACTCGGGAGGCAGAGGTAGGAGGATTGCCGTGAGTTCAAGGCCACCCTGAGACTACATAGTGAATTCCAGGTCAGCCTGGACTAGAGCGAGACCCTACCTTGAAAAACAAAACAAAACAAAACAAACAAAATATATATATATATATTACACTGATTATGTCATGCTTATAGAATTCAAACATCAGGAAGTATCAGGAACCCTATCATTCAAGGGTTCTTAGCCAGAAGCTAAGAAATAAATCCCAGGAAGATGGAACTCTGGCACCCTGCTGTACATTCTGGAGATACAAGAATCTGGTAAATGGCATAATTACCCTTTTAAATTTGAAGACAAGTAATTATAATGACATTAAGAAAAAAACCCCACAATGAAAATTGACTTCTTTGTACTTGAGAGGAAATAAATGCTGTAATTGGATGTTCTGCTCAACTTATTAACCAAGTTACTCAACATGCTACAAACTTTGGAAAGGGTGCGAAGTAAGGCTCAACTCTCTCGATGATCCAGGCCCCAGCGAAAGAGGCTCTTCCTGTTGGAGCTAATGACTCAGAAGAATCCACGCTACCCACAGGGGGTGATGGACCGGGAGGCAGAAATCACCAGTGGATGGTTACAGTGCAGTAACAGCAGCCTTAGAGAAGAGGCAAGATTCGTCACAAATAACTGTTTTCCGTCTTACAAACTACTCTTAGCTTATGTGTCAGTTACTTTCTTGCTGCTGAGGCAAAGCACCCTACGAAATGCAGATTATGGAAGGAAGGGCTTATTTACAGTTTGGGAGGAAGCTTCATCGTGGTGGGGAAAGCCTGGTGGGAGCAGAGAGCTGGCAGCTGGTCTTCACCTCAGCAGTGAAGAACTAGCAGGAGTGAGCTTGCCAGCCAGCAAGCAGGGCAAGGCCCGCCTGCCCCAGTGCACAAAGCTCCACAGCCTTCTAGAACCGCGCAGCCAGCTGGGGATTCAGGGTTCAAACAGTAGTGCCTCCGGGGAGGGCGACAGTTTGAAGCCAGCAATGACACGTACAGTCACCTGCTGAACCTCTCCTTCCACCTGACCCTACAGCTTGGCTTCAAGGGAGCTCCTGTGCCCACTGACTGAGAAGAAAGATGGCCCAGCGCAGCCTTCCAACCAGTTGCATTTTCCACCATCCTGTAGACACCTGCAGCGGTAACTTCTCCAAAACAATAACCATGACAAAACCTTCCAGAGGAAAGAAATCTGAATCATCTAAGTTTTTATTAACTTAAAAAATGTTTGATTGATTTATTTACAAACAGGGAGAGAGACAGGGAGATAGAGAGAATGGGTGTGCCAAGGCCTGTAGCCACTGTAAGTGAACTCCAGATGCAGGCACCACTTTGAGCATCTGTCTTTATGTGGGTACTAGGGAATCAAACCCTGGTCTTTAGGCTTTGCAGACAAGGGCCTTAACCACTGATCAATCTCTCCAGACCCCCCCCCACCCTAACCCGCTCCACTCTCTCCCGCCTCAGGGAACACCGCTCCCTCCTCTTACCCCTTTAAGCCTAGGGTGGAAATGGCTTCCTATTCTCTGTTAGTTTCTTTGTGCCTGACGTTCGTTCCCTTGTGCTCACACTTCTGTCTGTGGCCCCACTGGTTTTTTTCATTAAAATCAAATGAGCTGAATTCTATTTCCTGTGGCTAATCTGTTTTTTTCAACTTTGGACTCTCCTGGCTTTGAGCAGCACCAGGAACTGAGAAGAAAGGACAGCTTCAGATAAGCACTGAGGCCGTCACCTATCCACCTGCCTTAGTATCTTCAGGCCCCTTGATGAACAGGCCAAATCATATATAAGGTCAAATACAGGGTGGGTGATAGACGTTGGGGGGGGCTAGTCTGCTCACACCTTAGGGAGAGCCCAGGGTTAAAACTCAAAGCAGTCAGAAAGAAGACCTCAAGAATTCCTTTCAAGCCAAACCACCTAAGGCCATCAAATTTTGGAGCTCTTTCCTAGACTCCAAAGAGAAAGGGAGCCTTGATGTGCTGTAGATGGTGGATATCGTAAACACCAACTAAGACTAGGTGGACATGGCGGACGCAGGGGAGGCTGAAGCATCTTCCCTTGTCCTTCCTTTTCTTCTCTTCTGTTTAGTGTTTTAGTCCCCATGTCAGGAGGGACTGTGGGGTGCTCAGAAGAGGAATTCATCAGAGGTGAGCTGGCCTTGGGGCTTATTGCAGTGTGAGATGACCGCCCTGCTGGTCGGACTCCTTGTTATAGGACATCTGACTTTCCCCTTATTCTTTAATGATACCTGAACTCCGAGTATGTCTTACCAAGTCACTTGGGGCCATGGTAGGCGTGCGGGACCCTGTTAGCATAAGGTGGTGTGGTTCCTCCAGCAATTCCTCTGGTGGGAAAGTCACTGTTGAGGGAGGCTTCCCGGTGGAGATGGCCCGCTGGGAACTCAGCCTGGTTGTGTGAAATGGGTGTGATGTTGGAAAGATTTCTGATCAGCCGAGATGATTGTGGATTAAGGACCGCCCTGAATGTGGGGATAGGGGTCCATGTGGGACACGCAGCTGTGGACAGCGGGATCTACGCATGGGCATGGGAGGGGAGATAAATCCATTCCGTTTGTGGGGTGTGTGTGTGTGTGTGTGTGTGTAGGGTGTTTAAGTTTCTTCCTCAGCCAAGGCTGACCTGCCTTCCCTAAAGCTCCAAGGGCTTCCACAACAACTGAGCTCCCAACCGAATCACCAAGGCAGCTTAGTTTCCCCTGTCCCCATCCAGATCCCTTGGGGAAGTTTTCAGTATGAATTGAAAAGGAAAAATAAAGAATGATGGTAGCACATACTTAGCATAAAACATGCTTCGAAAGGCTTTCACATATTAATTTCCTTAATCCTGGTCTTGTTTGGGAGACTCCCAAGAAGTCCCTGTCTCTCTCCTATGCCTCTGGACCCGAGAGAGGAAAGGACTGAACAGATAAGTGGACAGGATGGGCTTCCCTGCCGCTCAGTGGGTGTTTGGGAGATACCCAAACGGACTCCATCCACTCCATAATGACAGATGCTAAACTGGAGGCCGGAGAATGTGAGCTCGTACAATTCACCCATGCCACCTTCCAGCACAGTGACTAAATTCATCGCATACCCGCTGTACCCCTGGGCACCTTGGCAGAGGGCCTATGAATCACCTGCAAGACTGCCAAGATGTGATAAAGGGCCTCTTGTTATATTTAGCCGGAGCTGTTTTGGAAAGACTTGCTGCAGACAAGGGAAAATGAAGTTTTCTTTGTTACAATTTGTGTTGTGCAGCAAAATGAACCTGCCCACCAAGGCTGGAGTGACCTGGGCCAGCAAGGTAGCTCCTGTCCTCCACCGGGGACACAGGAAGATGCCTGGATGAGCGGGGTGGGGGATGCGGAGATCCAGAGAAGCCAGAGATCGTTCTCAGATTAGTGGGAATACAGCTCAGAGAGACAAAAATGTAGAAAATATTGGTTCACAAAAATCAAGGATGGAACTGAGCATCATGGTGCACATCTTTAATCCCAGCACTTGGAAGGATCTTCATGAGCTCAAGGCCACCCTGAGGCTACATAGCGAATTCCAGGTCAGCCTGGGCTAGAGCGAGACCCTCCTTCAAAAAAACAAAAACAAAAACAAAAATAAATAAGGATGGAGTGAAAAGATTCAATAGAGATCATCTAATCTAGGCTCTGCAAGATGGTAATAGGATGAAAGATGAAGTGATATTCAAAGAAATAATACCTGAGGACTTTTGCAAATTTGAGTAATTATGAATCCTCACATTTAGAAAGTTAAACAAAAAAAAAGTCCTGTACAGGATCCATACTAAAATGGTTATACTTTGGATATAGTGGAGTGGTAGAATGGGGAAAGACAAGAGATCTTAAAGGGATTCTGAAAAAGGCAGATTCCACACTGAGGAACAGAGTTAGGTCAACTCTTCTCAGAATCCAACATGGACTCCAGACCCGATGCCACTTTCCCTGGAGCCTCCGTAGAACTTTCTACAGCTTTGAGAGCACTCCCTTCGCTTTCGTAGCTACCTGTTTTCTAGAACTGTGCATTCCTTCAGGAAGATTTTAGGGTTGATATCTGATTTTTAAAAAATCAAGGTAGATAATCACTGTTGACAATTATCATGTCTTAGTAATTTTACATGGATAAATTCATTATTTATTACAAAAGTGAAAAATAAAAAAAGGATTTTGAAAACAGGACAGAAAGAACAATAGTTTCAAATACCACAGGTAAAAATAGCGATTACCATGGGAACCCTGGAGAAGTTTTCATGTTGAAATTAATGGGTGCAGGCCCAGGGGCAAGCATGGCGACCACTTACCAACCTGCATTTGCAACAGCTGGGCTAGGCAAGCAGGCCTTCGTTTTCCCTTTTGTCTTTGTCTTTCTATTCACAGAGCACCTGTAGCTGGCACTTGCCCCTTCCTCCTGAAGAAAGCCAAGTAGGAGCGGTGGCTGCCTTCCCCTATGAGTCTGGCTCAGGCTGTAGGAATGAGAGAAAAAGAACCAAGCAAAATAGTTGAAGTGGGGCTGGAGAGATGGCTCAGCTTGCGAAGCCTGATGGCCCAGGTTCAAGTCCCCAGATGCAGAAGACGGGTGCATGCATGTGGAATTTGTTTGCAGTGGAAGGAGGCCCTATTTTGTCCATGTTCTCTCTCCCTCTTTCTCTCTCTTTGCTTTTCTCTCTCTCTCAAATAAGCAAAGTATAAAAAACAGCTGAAGTCACAGTATTCTGAGAAGTGGGATGCACTGGGAAAGACGGGGAGCTCTCGCCAGGATGGAGCTCATCAGGCTGCATTTCCAGAGTAAAATCCTGCCACTTAGTATCCAGCCTCAGTTTCTCTTACTGTGGGCCACAAAGACCATCACAGGTCGTCTTGAGGGCCCACCCATACATAAGAACCCACAAAATGCTTCCAGAACAAGCACACTGCCTCTGGATTGTCCTCTCGGGCCCTCTGCATGCTGGGGTGGACCTGCTGGAAGTGCTGAGTGAGGTTTGGTCCAGCCTGCATGGGCAGTTCTGATTGGCAGCAAGGAGCTTACAGAACCAGTTTCCTCTAAGGCCAGCTCCTGAGGAGCCCTCTGGAATATGGTGGGAAATACATCATCCCTCCTGCTAAGAGGCAGCCTCCTCACTCCACCTCATGCTGCTTCTTAACGGTGGAGTAGCCTTGGATGAGAGCCTTAATGTCTCTGTGCCTCAGTTTCCCTATCTGTAAAAATAAGCAGCAACTACCCTACAGGATGGTTGTAAAGCAAAATAAAAGCTTTGTAAAGTACTAAACATGTTGCCCACACAGAGAAGGTGCTCAGTGGAGGTTAGCTACTGAACAGAACATCACACTTGCCCCCAAATGCACAACTGAAAAGTGGGCAGGGGGGCGATCATGGGGGAAGGGCCAGCTCTGACGGCATAGCTTCTCAGATGACTGTACCATTGTTAAAAAGAAACATGAGCACTATTAAGTAACTTTAAGAAATGCTCAGGATAGCGAGAGCCGGAACCTGTGCTTGTGGGATATTAAATCACGCCTCTGACGAGATTAAAGGATGGGACGGCGAGATGCCCAGTGGATAAAGTGCTTGCTAAGCAGACATCACAGCCTGAGTTCAGAACCCCAGAATCCACGTAAAGCCCGACGCAGGAGCAAGCATCTGCCTTCCCAGCCCCGCAGGGCAAGATGGGAAGTTCATGGGCCAGCCAGCCTCGTGCACACATCATCCCTGGAAATCCAGCGCAGCCCCGGCTTCTCAGCTCCTTGCCTCTGGGATCCAGGTTGTTCCCTGGCCCTTACAGCTTCCTGCTCCCTCCTCTCTCCTGCGCAGCCTTGGCGGCCACCGCCTTGCCTGCTGCTTGCCTCGTGCCACAAGCTCCCAGCTGCCCTTCAGAGTGAGTGTGCCCGTTGCTTGGTTACAGCCTCCCAGCCCAGGGCTAGTGGTCCAGCCCTGTGTCCCCCGCCCCAGCACCCCCTCCTCAGAGCCAGGCATCTCGGGCTGGCCACACTGGGCGGCCCATGGATTCAATGATATTGATTCCGCACCCAGTAAAAGCAGTTCCTAAAGAGACAGGGGAGCCGGTTGTCTGGCTGTCAGGCTTGGATTGTTTCCCCGAGTTAAGTTCTTTGCTGTTACATTTTCCCAATTGAAAGAAAAGAGAAAGAAAACCATTTGACACAACTCTAAGTGGGAAAGGAAAATGCCGGTAATTGGACAGACAGAACTACCACCATCTCCTTTCCTTGTAGAGGGCTGTCGTCCCCACATCCTCCTGCTGCTGGCCCAGCTCTGCCTACCTTCACTTCTTAATTAAGCTCGATATTTGAGTCATGGAGGAGCAAGAATGATGTGCCTAGAGTTTGGGTCTCTGGCTGTGTCTCAGCAAAACGTATTAACGGCATTGTTCTCTCCCTGGGTGCTTCACAGGCAAATAACTAAAGAGAGATTAATGACCAAGTTTTTTCTGCCATGGATCCAGAAGCCTGGCACGCCCATGCTGGAAAGATGGCTCCAGGGCAGAAAGGACCCAAGCCGGGGGAGGTTTGCAGGAAAATGCCTGGTGGCGTGTTTGCAGGATGCACAGGGGAGCTGGGGGAGGGTGTGATCCGGCTTCGACTCAGCCGCATTATAGACAGACCATGACTCAGGCTGAACCTTCCTGTCTCCACCTGTAGAACGGGATAGGGACGCCTGCCTCGCTCAGTGCTGCATTTGGCCACAAGAACAGTGGCCCTCGGCCAAGCACCTGGGGTAGAGCGGCACAGAGAATGCATCTGGCTTAAAGCTAGTGCTGGGGTGGGGAGGTAGACATTAGAATCAGGGAAACATACATAATGACGTCTTTTTTCCAGTGCTAGAAGTGCAGGAAACCATGAGACCCAGCGTGGAGGACCAAGAAGGGCTTCCAATGATCAGGGTGGGGGCTAGGAAAATGGCTCAGTGGGTAAAGTGCTTATTGTACAAGCAAGAGGACCTGAGTTCAAATCCCCAGCACCCAGGTACAAGGCAGGCGTGGTGGCACAGGATGGTGATGCCAGTGCCAGCGGTGGAGACAGGAAAGTCCTGGGGTCACTGGCAAGCACTAGTATAGCTGAACCATTGAGTTATAGGCTCAGGGAGAGACCCTGTCTTAAAAAAATAAGGTAGTGACTGAGAAAGTGACTGAGTGTCAACCTAGGCCCCTCACACATGCCCACATAAGCACGCGCATGAACATGCATCCCCACTCACACATGCAAAGCTCCTCTCCTGAAGGAGAGCGGGGAGTAAAGAGATCAGAGAAGAGCATTCTAGACTGGGAAGAGTGTGTGAAGGGAGGACTTCATTCGGAATCATCACGAGCTCTGAGTCACTGCTTGGTTGATGCCTGGTTGATGATTGAATAAACAGGATCAACGGGCCCCTTGGATCTCTCACATAACATGGTGGGGACACTCTGATCTTGTGTAGAGACACTCATGTGGACCAGCACGAAGGTGACCCAGTGCCCAACACAGATGCGCACCTGTGATCATGCCTTCCGATGGCCCCAGCCCTGGCTGACCCTTGATGGCAGCCTCATCTCAGGAGAGACGCTGAGCCACCAGCATGTGACAAGCTGATCTCCTGATCCACAGAACTGTGAGATGACCAAGGGAAGGGTGGTGTCCCTGGAGCTGTGTCTCCAGGCTACCCAGATGTTTGGCTAACTCAAAAGCCTCTTAGACCCTCACTGCGGTCCCTGAGTGACGACGGGAAGTGAGGATCCTGCAGATCCTGACTCAGCCTGCTGCAGCCCTGGAGAACCACCTCACTCAGCACAAGCATGGCTGCCACCACAGGCATGAAGGGAGGGAGGGAGTTTGTAAAGAGAGCCTTACTCAAGGTGGGCCAACAGCCCTGAAGTGAAGCTCCCAGAAGCCAAGAACATGGACAAACTCGGCGCTCTTCTCCAATTTTCTAGAGTCATACAATACAGTGAGACACAAAACGTGACTCTCTATAACTTGTCAATGTGAGACGCGCAGCTGGCAGATTTGCCAAGAATAAGTGACCACTGTGCGCGCAGCCCCAACCAGGACAGCCATACCACCCGTCAAAGCTCAGGGTACCTCACAGAAAAGTGAGGAGGGCAAGAGGACGGGCAGCAGGCTATGGAATGCCAGACATACCCTTCACGCTCATGACCTCACAGAAACTGTCATTTCCTGCTGCACAAGCTTGTCCCTGTCAGTATTCCACGGTCAATGGCGAAGGGGTCCATGAGACCCCAACCTCCCAGAGTAGCTGACGGCAGCTAAGGGTTGCTGGGGAGGGAGAGTCAGGTTCATCAGTGACGTAGTCAGTGGTAAGTTCCCTATCCATCCCATGGTAAATACCCTTCCACCCGTGATCATGCAAGCGACCTTAATTTAACTCAATGGGTTAAAAAAAGCAAGAAAGTGAAATAGGTATTAAGAGGAAAGACAAGGGTGTTAGGGGAGGAGAGGGAGATAAGAGAAGGTAATTGGGGTGAGGAATAAGAATGAAATACATTATGTGCACGTATTCAAGTGTCAAACTGGAAAAAATTAAAAATTTAAAAAAGAAGTCGTTGGGCTGAAGATATGACTCAGTAACTAAGGCCCTTTGCCTGCAAAGCCTAATGACCCAGGCTCGATTTCTCAGTACCCACATAAAGTGGTGCATGTATCTGGAGTTCGTTTGCAGGGGCCAGAAGCCCTGGTGTGTCTATTTTCTCTCTCTCTCTCTCTCTCTCTCTCTCTCTCTCTCTCTCTCTCTCTCTCTCTCTCTCTCCCCCTCTCTCCTTGGAAATAAATAAAAAATATTTTTTACAAAAGAAGTCCCTCTGCCCCACAAGAGGAGCACTTGCTCAGAGCATTCTGCTGCTGTATTTAATGAAGGATGGCTCACTTGATTTTGCTAGCTTCCCGAACACTCATAACCTTGGCGAAAAGTGTTTGGAGGTCTTTCTGGATTCCTGAGGGTCTCTTGGCATCAACAACATACTTGTAGAGATGCATTTTGACTCTGCAGTGTGATAGGACTTCGCCTCACCAAGCCAGTAAGCAGGGCAAGTGCAGAGCTCAGCACCACAGGCCTTCTTCCCGAGTCAATCCAACACCTCTCTCCTGCCACACTTGCCTGCATTTCTTCTCTGAAAAACAGCCGCTCGTGTCTCTTCTCTTCCCGAGATCCCAAAGAGCTTCCCAAAGGACTGTGGGATGGACAGTTGCAAGAACAAACTGCGGGCTGGAGAGGTGGCTCAGTCGGTGGGGTGCCTGCTCAGCAAGCGAGAGGTCCGGGGCTTGGTCCCCAGCACCACTGGGCATCACAGACATGTGCTTCTCGGGTGTCCCTGATACGCGACACTATGGCTACTGAAGCAGGGTTAGAAAAGGCCTCACCTGGTTTTCTCTTGGGAGACACAAACCAGAGCCATGGCATTAGGAGGCCGTGGGGGGTGTTCTGGTCAACAACCGCTGCTAAGATCATAGCCTCACCTACCAGACACGCTAGTGGAAGTGCCTTCGGCCATGTCAGCTCCTGCCATGCTCAGGAAACCCTGCCTCAAGCCTGCAAGAGGCTCGAAGTCAGCCAGGAGCAGTTGGCACCTGCTGCATCCTGGTCCAGTTTCTGGATCACAGAACCCAGAAGCTCAATAACAGTGGCTGTTGTATGTCTCTAATTTGGGGCAACACAGCAATGGGAACTGGATATGTCAGTTAGTTTATTAACGCCCGGGGGGATTTAAACACAGTGATGGAGGAGCTGCGCTTATAGAACTACGGTGGCCCACTTCCTCCATGGTCCTAGACACTCCTAGTGATGTCCCAAAGCTGTGTCACCCTGCTCACTACTAAAGTAAATAAAAGTATTTTAATCTAGCCGGGCGTGGTGGCGCACGCCTTTAATCCCAGCACTCGGGAGGCAGAGGTAGGAGGATCACCATGAGTTCAAGGCCACCCTGAGACTACAGAGTGAATTCTAGGTCAGCCTACCTAGAATAGAGCGAGATCCTACCTCGAAAAACCATTAAAAAAAAGTATTTTAATCTAAGCTCATGTTTCTTTCAAAACTCTCGGGGAATCCAATGTGGCCCAACAGTGCTTGCTCTGTTCTCCAGAAATGACTCACCCTCCCTCCTGTGAGCCAGCATTGCTCCCTCATCTACTGTCATCCCTCCCGGGACCCTGCCCTCTTCTCCACGAGTGTGTGTCCACACAGTGGGGCCTCTTCCGCTGCCTTGTCCTGCCTGCCGGGCTCAGCAGCCCTAGGGGTTCCATCACACCACAAGACCTTTCACTTCCTGATGGTTTTCATCTTTAGAGCTGGAGAAGGGGGAAAGTGGCAAGGAAGAAACAAATCTGAACAGTCTTTGTAATTTAAAAGCTATCACAAAGAACATTCCAGGCTCACTGGTGAAGTCTATTACAAATGAATCTTATACATTTCAAAAGATAGAAAGGAGAAATTTGATTTTTTGAAAGTAGCCTATTCCTGATTTAAATGCTAGCAGAGTATTTTATTTTAAAATGTTTATTTATTTATTTGTGAGAGAGGAGAGAGAGAGCATGAGCACACTGGGGCCTCTAGCTGCTGCAAACAAATTCTAGACGCATGCGCCACTTCGTGCATGGATACTGAGGCCAACAGGCTTTGCAAGCAAGCGCCGGCTGTACAGCTCCAAAAGCTAGCTTTTGCTGTTTGTATTTTTAAAAGATGTAGACCAAGATACTCATGAACCTAGGCACAAAGTTTTAACAGATTACTAGTGAACCTGTGAGGCATGGCGGCACACACACTTGCTGTGTTCTATTCTCTCCTCTGAAAGAGAAAGAATGAGAACATTGTTAAAGCCTTGGGCATGGTCACACACACACACACACACACACACACACGAGCTCCCTTGGGAGGCTGAGGCAGGAAGATCACAAATTGAAGGTCAGCTTGGGCTATCAAACAAGAAGACCTTGTCTCAAAAGCAAAACAAAACAAAAACTGAGCTGAAGAGGGGGCGGAAAGATTGTGAGAGCCGTGGTGGGGAGAATATCAGAGGCATGGCACCCCTCAGTAACAACACACTTGGGTCAGGAGAACCCGGCTGAAGACTGGGCTCTCCATGGTCCCCTGCTCCAAGGACTGATCCAGACGACCCACGGAGGAGGACATCCAGCTGATCGAGGATGGGGAAGAGGGGCATCGGGGAACTGGCGACAACAACTCATTGTTGGCCCACTAAATAATGGAACTCATTATGGACAATAAAAAACTTAAATATTAAAAGAAAAGTAAATTAAGCTGGGGGTGGTGGCACACACCAGCACTCAGAAGGCAGAGGTAGGAGGATCGCCCCAGTGATTCTCCAGTCTGCTCCCCACAGAACTGGGGTTACAGGCCACAGCCAGCCATTGATGCGGATCCTGGAGCGTCAAACTCAAGCTGCATGAACCCCCTTGAGCCTCCCTCCAGCCTCAGCCTGATTCTTAACTCTTTCTGAAGAGCAAAGCTACCCAGCCAACTGGGCCTGAGTCACAGGGCCACTCCTCAGCCAGTCCTGCAGAAGGATTGGGGGCTGCCTCTCACTGTGATGAATACCTGAGAAACAGGTGGGAGAAGAAAAGGTTTGCTTTGGCTCTGGTTCCAGTCCATGGTTGGCTCTCTCTGCTCTTGGTTGGCTTTGGTGACAACGCACCATGGTACAGTGTGTGGAAGAGCAGTTACTCACCTCAGAGTAGCAGGAAGCAGAGAGAGAGAGAGAGAGAGAGAGAGAGAGAGAGAGAGAGAGAGAGAGAGAGAGAGGGAGAGAGAGGGAGAGAGAGAGAGAGGGAGAGAGAGAGAAGCTGCCTCTGCCAGCAAGCTTCCTCTTTCTTCCTCTTTTGTTCCTACTGGATGGCGCCACCCACATGCAGGCTGGGTCTTCCCACCTCCAGCATCTCTCAAGGTGTCAGAAGTCCCATCCCCTCCCCGGGGTCAGTCCCTCCCACATCCTGAATGGATGTTTCTCCAGAAAACTGTAGCATCACAAACTCCTGTGAACACTGGCTGGGCCAGAAGGACCCGGCACGCACATAGCACTTCATCCAGATGAGAAAGCAAAGCACGCACACACACACACACACACACACACACACACACACACA
>PVHP010030218.1:0-21810 GCA_004024765.1 Zapus hudsonius
AAAAAGTTTTTCTGGTTCATATGATAAAAGTATCAGGAAAAGGAAAAGACATTTGTGAAAAGCATCACTGCCCCGTGTGACTGTGAAAATGCATTCAAGTGTATGTCACAAGGTTTCTTTAATGTTCACCTCAGATTAGCTCAGATTTGGGGAAATGTCTTTTGGGAAATGCACTCCTGAACTCAACTTTTTAAAGCACTTGTTTTAGAAAATTGGTAGTCTTTCATGATCCTTTTTAATTGTATGTACTTTCCATACAACCTCTTAACCTATGTAAGACCCATAAAAGATTTTTCTTTAAGAACTGATAATTGTTTGCTTAAAATATAAATATTGAAAATAAGGTACTCTGTCCCCTAGATTCTATGGAAGAGAAGGCAGTTAAGTCTTGTTTTGTCTCAAATTGTGAAACTAACTCCCACTGACACAGGGATTCCAGGGAACATTGTCAATGAACCAAGCATTTTGGGGTATCTTTAGATTTTGTCTTATGAATTCAATGAATGAAATCCAGAGAACTAAGGATAGGGCTCAGAAAGTTATTTATATTGCTTAGAGTTCCAAGGAGGGAGAGCTTTAAGAAAAGGAGCGCTTAGCTCAGAGGTTGAAGATGGAGAACTTTAAGAGAAAGGAAGCATAAGGGAAGAAAGAAAGAAGGAGCCAAGATGGCTTCTGAGAAGCCCAGAGCTTGGAAGAAAGATGCACTTCAGAGCTCTTGCCAAGAGAGGCAAGAGGGGGTTGGAGAATCCCACCTCAAGAATTGGGTTGGGAATTTTTATGTGAGTCCCATGGATGGCCAGGTGGTTTACCCAGTTAATGTTGACATTAGGTGTCTGGGGTCAGGATTTCTCAAAATGGGAAAAGTTCACATAAATCTTAAATCTGTAGGAAAGGTCTTCTCTGAAGGGAGTGGAAGGACTCTTTAAGGAAGCAGAGAAGAAAGAGCAGCAGACCCTTCTGATATTTTGAACCTGTAGTAAAATGTAATGACCTGGATTTCTCCTACAGGACTAAGGACAATTCCCATGTGTAGTCAAGGAGAAGGTATTCCCTCTGGGATCCTGTCACCCTAAGCTGCCTAGTCAGTTTCTGTCTTCTGCAACATCAAGAAGCTAGAACGTGAACTTCCTTGTATGGGGAAGAAAAGCACAAAGGAGGCCTATGACACCATGGTACCCATGCCAGCTACTCCAAACTCCCCACAGCAATTCACTGAGTCAGCCTCTCCCACCAACAGAAATAGCCTTGAAGGAAGTGCCCCTTGATTGCTCAAAATTGGGAGGCGATTTTCACATCGACAATTTCACATTGTGGAAAGTTGCGGTTCCCCTCAGTGTCTTTATAACTGTGAAGACCCTGTGAAGATTATTCTGTGAACTGTGAAGATTGCTCTCTTTAGATACAGGGGATTTCCCTAAGCAATGTTGCTTGAAACATATGTTGATGTCCTTACAGAGAATGGTGATAAGTTCGTTTGGAGCAATCAGCTAGAGAGGAGATACACTCTCCCCTGTCAGTCTAAATCTGCCTGGCAATAATCAGTTCTTAAGTAAGAGGCTCTTTCCTCCCTACTCTATGACATCTCTCTCCAGATGCTGACAGGGCTTGTTTGAGGAATTGTGTAAACAGATGAGACTGACAGTTAATAAAGCTGCTTCTTCTACAAGCCACAAATATATGTGATGCTTCCCATTTCCAACATATGTGATCTTTTATAAGCACAGCTTCATCATAGGGATTTTAGTGGCCCAAATTGCAAGATAAACAGAGCCTCTTCCTTCTTAAATAATGCTGGATTATCTACCCAGGCAGTTGGAGACTGACTGCTTCATTAGCAAGTCAATGTATTTCAAAGCTTCCTACTGAGGCCATGTTTCTACCAGTGCACATCCTTCTCTCATTGGACCTGATTTTGGCTGCTTAAGTGCTCTAAAGTGGAACACAGCCAGTTAACTCAATTGATGTCCTAAGAAATTATGGAAACTTGCAAATGATATATCTTTTATCCATCTTTTCTAAAGTACAGAATTCCAAACTTGCAAATCAAGCAAAACACAGAAAAGATTCTCTGAATGGTTTAATTATTCCATCTGCTTTGAAGAAATGGAAAGAGAATGCTTCAGATGATAGCATTCAGTTATTTAGAAATATGTAGCTGGATTCATTGTTTCATATTGGTCATGGAAAATTATATTCTTTTTTATTTGGTAACATTTATATGCTTTGATTACCATGCTCTTCTGTGTTTTTTTCCTCCACATTGGAACATATTCAATAATATATGATATCCTATTATGAGACTAGTTCATGCTTTTTACATTTTTTGACTTTAATGTTTTACTTTTAAAGTATTTATTTATTTATTTGCAAGCAGAGAGAGACAAAGAGAAGGGGTGAATCAGAGACTCCAGCCACTGTGAACAAACTTCAGATGCATGAGACATTCTTTGTATGCAGCCTTATGTGGGTACTGGGGAATCAAACTCTGATAACCACTGAACCATCTCTCCAGCTGATGTTTTACTTTTTCTTATAGTGTTCATGAGTTGAGAGTTCTTTTTCTATTGATTTATAATTGTAATCTACCTATTTAATGATTATTATATCATTATCATTACTAATAAAAAACCAAACACAATTTAAAAGTGAAAGTTAATATCCCCATTTATATAATTGCTTCTCAATGATTCATTTAAGATGTTAGAAACAAATTTTGGCTAGTTGAGCATTTTGAAAACATGTTTAGTTTTAAAAGAGTTGTTTTGCCACTTACAATGTCTAAATAAGCATAAATCTTATTCCTGGAAATTCAGACATACTCAACTTGTCTTTTTAAGGTTAAGTTGTGACTAGAGTAGGTAACTATGGTATACTGCTGAACCAACATTTTGGAAAACAAATGTTGTGGATTCAGGTGTCATTTTGAAAATAAATTAGGGTTTGTAAACTCAGCTTTTTCTAGCTGGCAGAAAAATGTCTTATCTAGAAAATTGTCAGTGTCCTTGTAATAGTCTTTTCATTTCCGTATGTAAGCTAATATTTTGTCCATTATTAATAATAAAGGTTTTTGAGTCTTACATAAACATTACACTTGAATGAACAGAAATAAATATAACTGATATTTTGTCTAATTTTCTTACATTAAGATTTTTACTTTTACTTTACTATCATTACCACAATAAACATAATTTTCATATATTGGTAGAATATATTTTGGCCTGCATAGAAAGCATCATGAAATGATTAACAGAATCAAACAAGTCAATGGGTTTATTAACACATGTGTGTATATTTTTATTTTATATGGAATGCCTGATGAGAAAAATTAATTCCACCCTTTTACTCAACTTCAATAGGGATACAATACACTAGTATTAACTATGATCATGAAACTATATAGATCATCAGAACATATTGCTTGCCTAAATGAAAGTTGATATTTGGGCATCATTCTACATTTACACTGATAAATACTATTGTCTTAACTGTTTGAGGTCACCTTTTTGTGATTCCTAAAGTAAGTGAAAATATACAGCACTTTGACTTCATAATGACTTGTTTATTTCACTTAGTATGGTGGTTTGAGTCAGATGTCCCTCATAAACTATATGTTCTGAATGCTTAGTTGGTAGCTGGTGGGAAAAGGATGGATGAAGAAGCACTGTTGAAGGAAGTGTTTTGGGAGGGGCGGACATTGAGTTTTCTTAGTATTAATTTGTCAGTGTCAAGTGTTTCACTCTCCTGCTGCTGTGACAGGTGATGTCGACCTCTGCTCATGCCATACTTTCCCCTGCCATTATGGAGCTTCCCTTCACAACCATAAGTCAAGATCAAAACAGTTCATCTCATCAGGTGTTTGTGGTCAAATGTTTGTCCCAGCAAGGAGAACATAACTACAACACCAACACAATGTCTTCCAGTTTCATCTAGGTTGCTATAAAAAAAAAACATTTTTTCTTTATTACAAGAGTGTCATTCCATTGTGTTTTTATATATTTATTTTTTTAATTTTAATTCACCCTCCACAGACACTTAAATACTACTACTGCTATAGACATAAGTTTGTAGATATTTGGGAATAAGTGAGTGACCTGATTTCCTTTGCATAGGTACTATTTGCAATAATGGCTGCACCAGTTCAGATATAAGTTATTTTGTGATTAACATGTAGCAAAACATCTTATATGTATAATAGCATATTTTAATCTGATAATAATTTAGATTATATAAAATCTATACTTTGTCTCCTCTCTCCCATATTTTATGTTTTATGTCATACCATTCATTTTATTACTGTATTCACTTCATTTTTTTTCTGCTCTCATTCTTTCATATATATAGATTGGTGCCCAGACAACATTTAGTTTTTAGGAATGAATATATCAATTGATTAATTTTTCAGGAGTATATTCCCTCTTTTTTAAAAAATAAACTCATAATTGAAAGAAATGGAGAATACATTGTGTTTTTAAAGGTATATAACTGATATATTAACTTTTGGAAATTGATAAGAAACTTCAGGCTGCTATTACTGATCTTACCTTGAAAAGGGTTTTTGTTAAAAAAAAATCAATCCTTCATGACTGCCCTTAGTATCTTTGATAAGCTTCCAATTTCAAGATACTTTTGTCCATTCTGGGATATTGACATTTCTGTTATCTGTTAATTGGATGACTAATATTTCATTGAGTTTGATGTTTCATTAATTCAACATGTATCTACTGACTATGTGGGAGATAGTGTTGACCATACAATCAATAAGTAAAGCACAATTTTGCTAGTCAGTCTGAAAACATATCAATGGAGTATTTGTACATAAATTATCCATGCATTAGGAGGTAGAGAAACCAAAGTTGTTTAATAATAGAATGTGCTAAAACTGTTAAAATGTTAAAAGTCTCAGGCAATATGATAGGTTTTCAGGAATAGGGTTAAATGACATCATCACAGATGTTAGCTGAATGAAAGGGCTGAGTTTTGAAAGGAAAAGGAGCAATTATGAAGAAAGGACCTATCTATATCTATATCTCTATCTATCTTTCTGTCTATCCATCTTTCTTTCTATCTCTCTATATACCTATTTGTCCCTAAACCAGGACTTGTGGAGAGAATAAGATCAGGGAGAAATGAGGACAAAAGCCAGAGAGAGGCATATTTAAGAAGTGAGGGCAACACGGTGATTGTAAGTTGCTGCTTGATGATGAAGGTAGGTTGTGTTGGAGAGGAGAGAGGGCCATTAGGATTAGAAGGTAGCTCACAGTGAATAAATACTCTTTCTCCTTTATAGGTGCCTTCATTTGGATAATTAATTTTCACATGTAGGTCTCCAGAGGGACAAACATGTAAACAATTAAACTATCATCGAAATGGGACCAGAAATGTCATAGCGTATGCCCTGGCAACAAAAACAGAGTCTATGTTGGAAGGTGGCATTACATTGTGGACTCCAAGTGAGTAAACCCAAAAGAACTTAATACAATAGAAAATACACTTGAGAACACATGTCCATGTGGGTCCAGAAACTTTGCCAACATGTCTTTCCTTCAGGTTGGGAAATATTATGGCATGAGATGCTAATGAATGTTTTGGATTATAGATGGATAATGCCACACATATACCATGGGAGGGTCTAGAAGATTCTATTACTCATTTAGGAAGGCTTTAAAGATGATGCAGGATATATTCTTTAGTAGGTGTGGAAATGTGAGAGAGAGAAAAAAGGAATGATTATAATCAGTACTATTTCAGGATGGGTCTGCATTAAGAACTTTCCTAATGTGGCCATGACTTATCTGGTTTACTTTCCCTGTTTGTGCCACAGGATGTCCTGGCTTCATTCCATTCATAAATGTCCAGTTGTGAGACAGAAAGAAATGTGACAGTGACAGGGATAGAAAGCTCTCTCCAATCAGCATCAAAACTAAATTCAAGCTCCTTATTCTAGAATGCAATCACTCCAGGATCCCAGTGTGAAGAGATGTTCCCTGAGGTACCCTGCTGATATACAGTATGAAAACACATTTAAATTACCAGAATTTTACTTCTAGGTCCCTCAGTAGTTTATTTGGGAGGATGCTTCCTCATTTGGAACCACACTTCAAAAACCCAACATGAACTAGATTAACGTGTAAGGCCATTGCCTTTCTAGATGTGTACAAGCGAAGCTGCCTCCTCAGCTGGAAACTTGAGGTCTTCCCAGAACACAGTATTTACAAAAGTTGTTTGCAGGTAAGGCAACAGAAATGCCATTGACACTCAACTACATAGCTCTCCGACGTTCATGATGACAACAATAATCTGTCCTTCAGACGAAGAATTTTGACACAAAAGAGAGCAGTATGAATGAGGCACAAATTTGTGGTTATACTGTAAAAAATGGATAAGAAACATAGATGATTTGCCAGTGAAATATCAGGGCCGTTTTCTTTAGAATTATTCCAATGAGAATGTTTCCTTTTGTATTTTTTGGTATAAAATTGATGTATTTATTATCACCAAACATTTTATAAATTAAGAAGTTATCTTTATGTAACTCCCAATTAATAAAATCTATAAAACCTGAGGTCATTTCTTTCTATGAAAATGGGCATGTGATTTTTAGAATAATGATTTATTGCCTATATAATAATTGAATGTTATATTTCAGGAGATGATGTTTAAATCACATTAGGCAAATGATTTAAACATTCAGCTTTGTAGCTCCCCACATCCTGTTTTGTTTTAAACTATCCCCAAATACTATTTTTATCATAATGCAAAGGAGACATCAAATGACACAGAGATTTAATGTTTGTTGTATTTAAGCATTCATCTCCTGTCTCAGTCCAGTTATTATATAGGCAATCAATTCTTCCTGTGGATAAATATTGTATTTAAACCAGAAATAGCTCAACATATTTTATTAAAGTGTAATGATAAAAATGTACCATGCAAACTGACAAGACCTCTTACATTAGAAACCCAACTTCGTAAGTTCCTTCAAAAATATGGTAGATAATTCAATGTTATGAAATTGAATTTGCTCATAAAGATATGTTACTTATTTTTTTAATCTCTATAGTTGTTTTTTCTTCAGTAAACTCATGGCACTATTTTAGTGGATTTGTTTTGAGTACCTGCCAAGGATCACAAGCCGAGCACAGGTCTAACAGATGCCTGTTAATGATATACTATTGTCAACTTTGTTTTCTTTACACATTAATCTTCTCGTCTGTAAAATGTGGTGCCAGGGTAATAAAGGCTTCATAGTATGAGTGTGGTAGCTTCTCTGCTTCTACTTAATGCAATATTTTGCAGTGTTAGTTCTCTTACTATCATGTAAATTTCAGCACTGACTGAATCAGGTTTTTTTTTTTTTTTGGCATTTCCATGTTGGAATCTTACTTTTATCCTTGTAGCAATATGCCTTCTCCTTGTCCATCATTTGTTTATAATAATTATTTGTTGTCAATTTTTATAGGTCATGTTTATCTGAAAATGTTCTCTTCAGTTATAATATTACACTATTGAAATATCTATTAACAATTCCATGGATTTAAGTGGTATTAGTTATAATATCTTCTTTTTCTTATCAAGGCCCATTAGTTTGAGTCCACATTCTTTTCCTTTGGTTAGTTCAGATAATGATTTGACATTTTTGTGGATCTTCTCAAAGAATAAACTTTGCTTCTTTGATATCATTAATATTTTTTCATTGTTCTATTCTTAAGGACTCATTGATTTTATCTTTGAACATCATCAGTCTTCTACTAGTTAGGTGTTTGACTTGTTCTTTATTTTGTTAGTATTTTGGGATTTATCCTTAGGCTACTTGAGATCTCTCTCCTGCACCCCTTATAAACTTTCCACTTGCACTTGCACTTGCACTTGCAAGTGAGGCACTTCTTAGAACTACTATTGCTATGTCCACCCCAAAGATTATGATATATTTCTTGTGTACTTCAACTTGTTTTTAGGAAGTTTATAGCATCCTCTTTGATTTCTTAAGTAACCAATAATTTAAATTATTATATTCAATATACATATGCCATGCTTGTTTCTTTTAACTACTCTGACAGTTACTAAAGCAGTCATGTTTGGTGTAAAAATATTTAAGGTAAAGTTATCCCAGATGAAATCTAAAGAAATTAGAATAATGTAGAGAGGAGAAAATGAGAAATATAGACTGTGAAGATAGTGCCAGCACTGCATAAATTTATTTTTTCAGGGTCTCTCATGGGCTTGGTACTTGCCAATTAGACTAGACTAGCTGATGAGTAAGTCCCCGAAGTCCTTCTTTCTCCACATCTCCAGCACTGTGACTATACACATGCAGCCATACTGTGTCAGTCAAGGTTCTCTAGAGGAACAGAACTGATTTAATGAATTGCAGTGAAAAGGGGGTTTATTAAATTAGTTTCAGGCAGTCCAACAATAGCACTCTGTAAGCCCAAGAATCAAAGAACCAGTAGCTGTTCTGTCCACGTGGCTGGATGCCTCAGAAGTCCTAGTCCAGCACTGAAGACCTGAAGGCTTCCTAGAGAGACATTGGTATCCAGTCTAGGCTGGAAGGCTGAGAAAACTTGGTTCCAGTGCCTACATAGGATAGGCAAGCAGGTTAGTTGCATATACAAGTGAGGGACTTACCTACAAGCAGCACCAACATCCAGGTGATAGGAAGAGATCCTCTTCTCCCAAAGCTTCCTTATATAAAACTCCCTTCCAGAAAGGCTGCCCACTATGGAGGAAGGACTCTCTCCTTTAGTTATTCTTTCCTGGAAGAAATCTCAGAGACCTGTCCAAGAGGAAGGCTTGTGGATTACTGTCATGGTTTGATCCAGGTGTCCCCTACAAACAAATGAATGTGTTCTCAGTGATCAATCCTCAGCTGATGGCAGTTCGGGACTTAGAACCTCACTAGAGCTGTGTTGTTGGGGGCGGGCTTTTGGGGTTATAAGCCAGCTTCCCCTTGCCAGTGTTTGGCACACCTTCCTGCTGCTGTTTCCAGTGCTGTGGCAGAGGTGATATCCACCCCTCTACTCATGCCATCGTTTTCCCTGCCAGGATGTAGTCTCCCCTAGAGTCCGTGAGCCAAATAAACCCATTCTTCCACAGACGCTTTAGCTTGGGTTCTTTCTGCGCAGCAACTAGGAAGCTGACCGCAACAATTACTAAGTAGATCAAGTTGACAACAAAACTTAACCATCACCCACATCATGCATTTTTACAGTTTATCAATGAGATATCAACCCAACGCTGGAAAATATTTTTCAATGAGATTGCTTCAGTTGTTATATCCTGTGGTAACACTTGTCCACAAGGTAGACAAAGGTTGGAGAAACATGTCAATTCTTAATGTGAGTTTAAGAGAAATGGAAGATGTATTAACTTCTGTTTCCAAAAGTAGTAAGCTTAGGCACAAACTTCTCAAGATATCCCCCATTTGATACCAGGCTTTACAATAGAAATTGCAGCACACTACTTGCAGTTACCAGATCAGCAATGCTCACACTTCCTCAATCCTGCATCACATTCTGTGCTGATTTTTTCAACAATGTCTGCTATGTCTTTGCCTTTCTCTTGACCAAGCTCTTGGAGACTCAGCAGGCTCTGAACTCATGCACTCTTTCTGGATCTCTCTTTTCTAACAAATGGAATCTTTGTCATCATTATTATAATTATTATTTTTATTGCTCTCCAATGTTGTACTTTAATTCCTTCCTTCAGTCCTCCACTTGGTTGAGTAGCTGTGCTTGTTTTGATAATGAGACATGGAGACAGAGGGAAAGATTGCTTACCTCTTAGTTCTGCATATTGACTATTTTTTAAATATTTTTATTTTTTTATTTGAGAGACACAGAAAGGAGAGCGTGAGAGAGAATGAGTTCACCAGAGCCTCTAGCCACTGCAAAGAAACTCCCAATGCATGTGACACTTTGTCCAACTGAATTTACGTGAGTAATGGGGAATTGAACCTTGGTCATTAGGCTTTGCAAGCAAGTGCGTTAACCACTGAGCAATGTTTCCATCACTCAACTATTTTAAAATAAAGGAAGCCCCTTTTTAACCTAATTTGTTCTTTCCCACAGTTCAAACAGGATTGATGAACTCCATACATTTTTGTGTATTTATTTATATTTTTAAGTTCAAGGTTGGTTTCCAACAAAAGCATACTGCCAGGTAGATTTCAAAAGGGAGCTATGTTCCTCTTGTAATAATAAAAGAGTGTAATATAATCTGTAAAACTGGAAGATTTTTCTTTCTGTTTAAAAACTTTATTTAGCACATAGAAATATCTCCAAATAGTTGCCTATCATTATTTGATAATAGGTGAGAACAATTTCAGTCATATAATGTAATTAATTTTTAACTGCTTGACATGTTACCATCTTGTGATGGCATGCTGAACATATGATTATATGCTTGTGTCTTTCATTTTTCTCCTTTATTTCTGAAAATTATTATTTGCGTGATTTGATGCTAAGTTCTTGGAGCAGAAAATGTCATGACTACTAAATTTGCCTGCTGAAACCTATCATATTAACAACGAAAAATCTCAGTGTAAGTTCATTTAATATTACACTTATTTGATAATAACTATATATGCAAAGCTTCACATTTCTGCAGTGTTTGTAATGTACACATACCCCAATCTACATTTTATCACCTGCTTAATTTTCAATATTAAAGTACCAGCATTTGCATATTAACTTGCTATTAAGTATTTGTATATTATTAATCTCTGTAATCTGCTATGAGTTTACTGTATTATGCATAATTTTTCCAGTTATCAATTTCCCCGACTTGTGAAAATTGAGGCCAATATTGATAATATTGGAATTTATGTTTGTTACTAAATTAAAATAGCCATATTGTGCAGGTATTGTTCATTGTTCAAGGTAATTTTAGAACAAACTCACCATTTGTGCTCCTAGTACATAAAATTAATTATGGGATCCAGAATGATTAGCAGAAGGTATTCTATTGCTAAAATTCTCCACTCCTACAACCGCTTCCTTTTTCATTTGCTGAGGCCAAAGTTAAGTTGAAAGCGAACATGATTTCTGTTGCAGTTATGTAAGCTATTTGATGCAGCTCTGACTCTTTGTGGGGGAAGTAACTGAGCACCGGGGGAGCATTCTATTTCTTGCTTTGTGTTTGACCTCAGTTCCATTTGAAGAGCAAAGTATGGATAAACCAGGTCCCTTCCCCAGTGCTCTAACTTTCCATGTCACGGAAGAGCATCTGGAAAAGTCCATTAACCTGGTTTTCTGTTGGTTTTCCCACCTTTGTCCTCAGGTCTCCCTGCACACCTTCAGGTGAGTGTAACTTACTGCCACAACAGCTTCCCATAGCCTTTGTGACTTTTTATCTACCCTGGGATTCCTGCTGCAGAGAATGACATTTAGATTTCTATCGGAAACCTTTTCTGCCCTATGTCACAACCTCTCAAGTCACTGAAATTTCAGCACAGCTCTCCTGTAGTCTTCTGAGTACTGTCCCACATTTCTGTTCAAGGATCTTATCCAGTGTCTCTCTATTTTTCTGTTTTGTATTTTTTAAATATTTTATTTATTCATTTGGAAGGAGAGAGAGAGAGAGAGAGAGAGAGAGAGAGCGAGAGAGAGAGCACCAGGGCCACCACTTTATGGCTCTGGCTTATGTGGGTACTGGGGAATTGAACCCAGGGCCTTAGGCACTGGAGGCAAGATTCTTAACCACTCATCAATCTCTCCAGCCCCTGTCTTAAGTTTTTATCAAAAGTTTAGAGGTGAGCAGTGAGCCTCAGAGCAGCAAGTAAATCTTGAAAGGAGGGGAGAATTATCAACACATGGCAATTGGGATGTGGCTGAGGCCGTTTCTGGTCTCTTGAAGAGATGACTTTAAAAATTTATATGCAAGGACTACTTACCCTTAAAATTTCAGTCCTTTTTGGTCTCACTTTGTAGTCAATAGGATCTACTCCAAAATAAGTGTCTAGCTCTCAAGTTTAAATACCAGGTACTGCTTCTTAGCAAGTTTGTGCAGAAATACCCTCCTAATCTTTATGTGTAGCAGTGTGTGTCTGACTAATTTCTGCAGAAGAAAGAGCCATTCCTTTTTGCAATTTTTAATTTGGATTTAGCTTAGTATTGAAGACATTATTAAATATCCACTTAATCACAAAGATTTCTTTTTTTAATATTTTATTTATTTATTTATTTGAGAGAGAGAGAAAGAGAGGCAGACAGAGAGAGGCAGGGAGAATGGGCACGACAGGGCCTCCAGCCACTGCAAATGGACTCCAGACACATGCGCCCTCTTGTGCATCTGGCTTTACATGGGCACTGGGTAATTGAACTCGGGTCCTTCTGCATTGCAGGCAAACGCCTTAATGGCTAAGCCATCTCTTCAGCCCAATCACAAAGATTTCTAAATAGATCCATTGCAGTAAAGTATCTGAAATGTATTACAGAAAGAATATGGCAATGAGAGAAATAAGGAAGCTTGGAATGCTGAGCTGGAAATCTTGTGAGACATCCTGGGTGCAGAGGGGTGTATGGTCCACAGAGAACCTGGGCTGATTCCTAAACACTGTGCATTTGATCCACAGGCACGCAAATATTTGATAAATATGCAACTCCACATATAAATGTATGTATGTATGTATGTATGAATGAATGAATGAATGAATGAATGTACATATATATATACACACACACACACACAGAGAGAGAGAGAGAGAGAGAGAGAGAGAGAGAGAGAGAGAGAGAGAGAGAGAAACTCCATATGACTGATGACTTGGTAGGAAAGAACAAAACATTTAAAGATGGTATTAGAGTTAATAAGTTTAGAATTTGCAGCTTTATAATTTTTGCTGAGTTATAGATTGTTTTGTTCTTTTACTGTGCACTCTTGCACAAATACTAGAAAAATTACACTTTGGAGAGAGAACAAAATTGGGTTTACCATAATAAATGTGTACCATGAAAATAGTTATAAGAACACAAAATTAGGAATATTGTGCTCTTTTTCAGCTAAACAACTAAAAACTGATTTAAGGTATATACCCTACCCCCGTTATACCCCACCCCTGTACAGGCTGTTAGAGCTCAGTAGACATTTACTTTCTGACCTTTGACCTCAAATTAATACAGAATGTATCAAATAGATACTCACATGTTCTTCTAAGCTTGGCTTCTGTTACACAATCCATCATAATAGTGGCATATTAGAGAATTGGCCTTTCAGAGCCTTGGGCAGGGAGGGTGGGGGCCAGAAGGTCCAAGGCTGTCTTTCAGTAGCTATTGTTTTTCCAAGGGAATCTGATGTTGGTTCAGCCATGGAGTTGCCTCAGCAAGAAGAATTCCATCAGATTTTGCTGCTAAGTCTTGTCTGCCTGTAACTAAAGAAAGCATCCCAAAGACCTAAGTGAATAGTTGCCCCTTTACCTCCCTTCTATCTATGAAGCATGACACTTGGGACCTGGAATAGTTATGTTAATATAAGCCAGTCTCTAAGTAAATTATGGATTTATTCAGGATTTATGTGTTGCTCAAAGCTGTAAGAGTACAACATGGGAATACAAGTAAAAGAAAATTCTGAACAAATAAAAAAAATCATAGCTCAAACTCTGGTTGAATGAGTATACTTTCATTTTGAATAGTCTGAATTGAAACTTCAATCCTGTATTTTTCTTAAGCTTCAGGGCCATTCTTTCTTCTTTAGTGTACTTTAAAACCATTTCTCTTCTAGCAGCTCCTCGTAGCTTTTGCTAAGTAACTTGCTCTTTTTTATTTAGAATCTCATTCCTTCTCCCAACAAATTGTTTTTCTTTGCAGAAGTTTGTGTTAACACATTTTTGTTATTTCTAACCTTCAAAATTGACCAAACTTTTTTCAAGTGGTTCATGTAAAATTCAGAAGGAACAAGAAATTTTTTAAATGCTTGGCCCAAGTACATACACACACACACACACACACACACACACACATACACACACACAATAAAACACCATATACATGCAAGAATGTACTTAAATTCCTATATTGAATAAACAATGTGGTCTTTCACTCATGTGTTAAAATAAAAGGTTTGTAGGAATAATTTTTTTGTTGAATGACTCTATGCATGCAAAATATTGACATGTAGAATGCAGATGAAGAAATATGAAGACAGATTTATAATCTATGTTAATCAGAGTCGCAAGAATTTAGGCAACTCTCTTTCAATTAGTGATGTATTCAAGGATTGTATAGTTTTAATCCAGGAGAACTGCCTTAACAATTTGTAAATTGAAATTTCAATGATTGGGCATTCTTTTCCATTCCTTTTTATAATTACATCTTTTTCCTAAAAAGGAATAATATGATTTTATCTCATATATCTCTTCCCTTGTGTTTTGAATTTTTTCAATAGAACATATTAAAAATTAAGATGAATTCAGATGGTTGTCACAAAAATGGTGAACACACTGCTATATGGAAGAGACCAGTAAGTGAAAAAGTGCTCACCTGTGGAATAGTGCACACCTGTGGAATAGTGGCTTGCTGATTGGCTAAGAGATCCACTCAGTGACAAGAAACACTTAACAAACTGGGATGCATGGCAACATCCTATGGGGACCAAGATCTCGGGCTCCTAGGGGGAATTCCCACTACCAGAAAGTTACATGTCTCAGTTAACCTATACTGATCTCACTCTGTAATGGAGATTCTATTCCTATTTTTCAGAAGAAAATGAGAGCCAAAGACAACCCAATTCCACCACCAAGACATGGGATGATGGCTGACATCCTGACAGAAGATGAACCACCTGGCCTACCACATAGGGCCCAAATGAAACCTATAAGAAAGCTATGAAATAAATAGGAGACCAATCACCACAGCAAGTCAGATGACCCATGAAAGGTCAATGGAGACAGATACCAATGATACCCAACACAACCCAAAGCAGAAGTCCAGAGATACTTAAGATCTCAACAATAAAGCAGAGTTAAAACCCAACCACCATGACTCAGGGAACTCAGCAGATCAGGGGGTAGAAAGAATGTAAGAGCCATGGTGGGGGAGATTATTAAGACATTACCCCCTCAGCCTCTGGTACAGTTCATACCCCCTACCCTATGGACAGATCCAGTATGTGCACTGAGCAGGGACCCCAGTGGGTAGGAAACAGAGAGGAGGGAAATGGGGCACCATCACAGATTGCCTCATACAATGTATATATTTATTCATAAAAGCATATTAAGTAAAAATGAAAAATTAAAAAAATTAAGATGGGAAAGCTTACCCCAAAGCAACAAAATATGAAATCAATGAGACTATAATTCCTCCCTTTCATCAAAAATACTACCTCCCCAGTGTGTCAGTCATTTTTCTTTATATACAATATATTGAATGTGCTTTGTTAAACAAATGATATATTTCAAAATGTTTATTTTTATTTCACTGCAGTGCCATAGGAGCAAGTACTTACACCCATATTACAGATAGCACCATATGCTTATGTAGCAATTATTCTATTTTACAAAACCCAACATTCTTTTTCTCATTGGGATTCAAATTAGTTCTCTTGCCAGTCATGCTTTACTGTTGTTCATGTCAGTTGAGGAATCTGAAACTTTGGGGGTTAAATATTCTTGCTCAAATTCAAGCCAATGCAAACAAGTTAAAATGCCACTCACTGAATTTAAACCTCATTGTTTAAAATTTTTTAAGGTCAATATTTCCCTAGATAAAATAAAAACAGATTTAATCATATATGATCCTTGAGTGTGTGGTGGATATATACTACCAATAAATTTTCATTATTACATAAATTAACTGTGCAATGTTAAATCTGTTATAGCATTTTGGTATCTGTCCATGACAGAAATTCAGCCTATACTTAGCTAGTTTCTTTGGAAGAGTTAATCACATTGGAATCTCTCTGAGTAGGTTCTTTTAGCTGGCTTTTGGGTAAATAACTGGGCAGTGCAGAAGGTGGAAATAGCATGATGTATTATACTTCAAGGTTTCAAAAGAGACAGGACCTCTCATTTAAAGAATAATGGATCAACAGAGACTCTACAGTTCTCCTAGACTGCTCTATTAACCTAGGGGTAATTGGAATTGTAAAATGTAAATATCTAATTTCTAAGAACTTTAACCCATTGGCTTGTGGATAAATGAAACATGAAGGACTGGATACTGAATACAAAACTTGAAATTGATTTTGCTTCTCCTAAAAATACTAAAATTTCTATCTAGCAGTATTATTTGTTTTATGCTTTAGGCTCAGGACTTAGGGGACAGAACTTCTTTTCTAATTGCAGTCATCCTTTTTCTTTAATTTTCATTTGTTTGTTTTAGTTTAAAGTCCAGATCATACAGCTAATTCAAGTCATTATCTATGTGTTTTTATCAGAGCCCTTGGAGGGCCTCCTCTCTCATTTAATTCAATCACTACTATAATGCTGTTTTTATTTTATTTCTATTTGTATGTATGCGTATTCACTGAACAAATTATTGTTATGTCACTGATAGTGTTCTATTATTTTATTTCCGTTATTTCACCCAGGACTATACATTTTAATTATGCATATTAAACATAGTGCTATATATTATTTCAATAAGTATGCTCTTTTTTTAACCTTCTGCTCTTAAGGCAACAAGTATTCCCTATGCAGTGACTAGGCAGCTATTTGAACAATCTATTCTGCTCTCAAAGTATTTTTTAATAAAGAAGGAAGCATAGTAATCCCATATATGCTAATAATCTTACTTTTAATTCAAACATAGCATATATAATTATTTGTAATCACAGATGCCACTGAGGGAGGTTTAGGTGACTGGTAACACAATAGTGTGTCATTAAGACGAAAGTAAGTTTTACATCATTGTATGGCCTGAAAGATCATTAAAAGGCAGTGGAAGTGGTTGACAGTCAATGTTATAATAGATCCCAAAACTTGGATAAAAATTGAGTATTCTATAAAAAACGATATCTTCATTGTGACAGACGATGAATGAGAAGAGACTTTGGCACCATGACCCATACATATCTCTATGTTTTGCAGAAGAAAAAAATGTGTTCTGATCAGGGCTAGGATAGGCTGCTGTTGAATTCTGCCAGAATGATTTGTTTGGAGGAACACAAGCTCACCAGGAAGACATGGCAGCCTTTCCTACAATATTCATCTGAGAGATATCCAGCTTCTCTGAAGCTTGGCTATCCACAGTCTGAACCATATCTCTCATGGCTACCTTGAGAAAATGCTAAAGATTAGATCAATCATCCTCAGTATCTGCATTTTTGTAGGACTCCCTGAGGATTTCAGCATCTGGAAATGCTCAAGTGCCTCACATAAAATAGCACTGTGTTTGCATATGGCCATAGACATCCTTCTGTGTATTGGAAAATCATCTCTAGATAATCTGTAATACCTAAAAACACCAATGTTCTGTGGTTATTAAAGTCAAATTTTAAAAAGTCATTAAAAGTTCTCTTTGGCTTCCATTTACTCTCATGATACACAGGCTTTTGGTGTTATTCTTTGTTTTTCAGCGATAGTCCCATTAGCTCCTTGCTCTAAGAAATTCTACCAACTCAGCAGGCCCAAGTTTTGTTGATAACTCATAATATTATTTCTTAGATCTGACATATAGTATTTAAAAATATTGGGCTTTAGAGAAGAGCTCATTGGTTTAAGATACTTGCTTGTCCAAGGTTCCATTCCCCAGTACCCACGTAAAGTCAAATGCACAAAGTGGTACATGCATGTGGACTTTGTTTGCAGTGGCAGGATGCACTGTTGTACCCACACTTACTCTCTTTATCTTTCTCTACCTTTCTCTAAAATAAATAAATAAACAAATAATATATTTAATAATAAAAATTTAAAAACATTTTACTTATGTTTCATTTTTGTTGTTTATTAAGTATTTAATTTTATATGTTAAATAGAAGATAAACTAATGGAAATTCTAAATGTTGTCCCTTTAAAATCAGGAATAAGGTAAGGATATTAATTGTCACCAAAGCAGCTTAATATTTCACTACGATTTTGATGAATGCTAAGAAATTAAATGATAAAAGTAACCATTAAAGTTGCAATAAATTTTGAAAGGAAAATTGTAGCTATTCTTATCCATCCATTGAGGAAAATGCAGAACCCTATAAACTAATTAGTAACTACAATAGCAGTTCAGAAGAGAGGTCCTATTTAGAGATTTAAGTTAGGGACTTTTTATTATCAAAGTTACCTCATTCATGAAATTAAATCATCACTGAGGGAAACAGTATATATAAAAGGAACCTAAGATGGAGCATGAGTTTCCACAGGCATGAGGTTCAAAAATAGGTTGCCAAGATGAAGACTATTTGGCAATTTTATATGTTGGAGAACACAGAAAATAGTGTGAGTGGTCTGGAGAGAACACAGAAAAGAACTGTCTGGAGAGAATCCTGACTTATGTTGTGGCCATTTTCTTCACTGTTCACTTTTTTAGGAGTCATACTGATTGGAAGGGAGTGAACTAGCCTTGTTGTCAAAAATAATTTGTAGCCCTGGATTTTCCAAAATCGAGACTGGCAGTTGGTGCCCCTAGGGTGTCTTTATCATGCTTTTCCAGTTGGGGGCGGGGGCAATACCTATGCTCTGGGATGAGGATACATGGTCTCCCCATGGGCTATTTCTTGCCAGGGAAGATTTTCTTGTAAGCCTGTTTGTGTCTGTGATCCTAATTAACTATACACAAAACAGAAATTGCTTTGTTCTTAAGTCCTATAAATGGAGGGGAAAGTGTAATTTATGAGATTATGAAGGATATGAGTAAAATAGTGTAATAAATAGCTCTGATGCATTTGGTTTGCTGTTTAGATTGTGATGAAGGATGGCTTACTTATTCACTCAGGAGACTAGTACAGCTTTGGCATGAATGCAACACATCACCCAAAAGTGTTTGTGTTCAAGACACTTGGTGTCAAGCTGGTAGCACTGTTTTGGAAGGTTGTATGACCTTCAGGATTTGAAGTGAGTCTTGTCTTATAACCCAGCCCCAGCTCCTGTCCACTCTCTGCTTTCTGTTTACTAATGCAATGTGACAAGCTGCCTCTTGCTTCACACTTTTACTGCTATGGTGGACTGTAAACACCACTCAAACTATAAGCCAATATATTTCTCTCTGAAGTTGCTTCTTGGCAGATCACTAATAGAAACTAACACACAGTGAAGAGGAGGAGAAATTTCTGATATGCAGGAAATAGTGAGATAAATAGTGGAGCTATGTCTTTGTTCAGATTTGTTTCTGAGAAATAGACATAGAGCAATGGATAATAAAATATGCTCCCAAGATTAAAGACTTCATGAAGGTCAAACTTCTTATGCATATGCCTTGTACTATTGGATGGATCCTCTGAAATTTGAATTATATTGATCAGGAAAACCTTCATATTTTATAAATACTGAGGTATGAAATTTCCTATTTATTGAAGAGTGACAGATGTTATGAGCCATGATGGACCAGTAGTGAGTGTCATGTCTATGGTAACCATTCATAACTATCTTGAATTAGAGTAAGCTACCCTTCCTTTTTACTTCTCCATTGGCTAGTCCTCAGAATTTGGCTACCCTGGAAAAGGAGCATAGTGTTGGGCAAGAGACCTCTTTTGAGAAAAGCTCGGTAAGGAACAAAAGGACTACAAGCCATTCAAGATACCAGAAATTTGATAATATGTGCTTCAGCTCTGAGAAGGAATTAGGGAAGGAGGCAACAATCTACACTGTAATTCATTGTTACAAAAGAATGGGAGATTTGATGAAAAAGATCTTAACCTTGATTAGAAAAATGTGTTCACCATTGCAATACATGCAGTTGAATACAAATGAAGGAATCCATTCCTAGGAGAGATTTTATTATTTCCTTAATTTCTTCATTGCATTTAGTAGAGTAACAAGCATGAGCAGCAGCTGCCATAGAACCATCAGTGGGATTGCTTTGGAGTGAAGATCACTAAGAGAACATACAAGACTTAAGGCATGGAGATGGATCATTCTGGAATCCACTATGATACAGATGTTATGAAATCTGTGCTTGATATAATGAGTATATATTTTTGTGGAAATGTACTGTAAAAAATTAAGAAGATAAAGTTTATCTAAGGCATATGGCTGAGTTTTCATATCAGGAAAAAAAGGCCTGCCGAATCATATTTGGTGGAAAATATTCCTTCTAGACACATATTTTTGATATTCCTGTTCCTATAAGAACAGGAATGTGAGAAAAATCTTAAAAGCCTAGATAAAGGAAAACATAAAGAAAATAGATCCCCAGCAAAGAGACTGGAGTCAGAGGACAGAACATTTTAATTATCAATATGAAACTCAATACTGACATTGGATACAGAGAACATTTTCAACTGCATATTTGGAATTAATCAATGAACCCCAAGAAAATTTGCTTGAAAATATTCACTTGTGGTATCTTTCACCTATAAATATAGCTATGTGAACTGGATAAGAACACTCTATGGCACAACACTAGATAAGTCAAAAAACAGGGAAGCTGTGGGGCCATCAGAGAGATTCTAAACTTACAGTGTATCTCAGAAAGATGGCTTTAAAAGCCTTGTAGAATGGCCCATTGGGAGGAGTCTCCACTTTTACTCTGTTATAGTTGCTGCTTTCTGGCTGCCCTGAGGTGAGCAGTTTTTTTTTTCATAACACATTTCTGATATGTTGGATCTTCCTTGCCAGAGGCTTAACAGTAAGAGAGCCTGCCAACTATGGATTCAATCCTCTGAAACTATGAGCCCAAAGAAATATCTCCTTCTAGTGGCTCATGCATATGCAGTTCATATGCAGTGGCTAGAGTCCATGGCTTTCTCTCTCTCTTTCTCTCTATCTCTCTCTGTCTTTCTCTGCTTGCAAATAAATAAATAAGTAAATAAATAATAAATGATATTTAAAATAAAATAACTCCTTTAGGTTGATTTTCTGAAAAAAATTATCATTACAATTTAAAACTAACATCTGTAGCTATGGATAATGTTACTATCCACTCACCATTGTTTTACTAACAAGGAAAGTAAGAAATAAAGTTATTGCAAAGCCTGAGTGAAGAATTAATAAAGCAAGTCAGCCTATGCTGACCAAACCTCCTACTGGGAGAGAAGAGCGAACCAAGTAAGGAGCACTTGTGTAATCAAGGAGCCTGGGCCTGGGGGAAACAATCAACAACTTTCAAATTCGGCCAATTTTCCACTTAGTGAAGGGGACCCCTTCTCTGGAACTAGGGATTCAGGGTGATAGGCACCAGATCCCATACTCTTGGGCTCCCAAGACAAGATGCACTATGGGAGCGAGTGACAGGGAGGCTACTAAAAATAGAATCTAGGTAATCCAGAATTGTGTATATTTGTTAACCTACACTGATCTCACTCTCCAATGGAGATTATGTTTGTATTTTTCAGGATGCAGCGAGAGAGCTGGGCCCATCTTACCCTACCAACCTAGCTGAGATTCTGGCAAGAGATGAGCCACCACAGTCATATCATGGAGGATCCAAATGGAACCCCGCAGAGAATGACGGGATGAACAAGGGGCCCACAGCCACAGCCATTAAATCAACACAGGATAAGCCAGTGAGACAGAAACCAATGATTTTCGACACAAAGACCCCTAAGCTCACAACCTTAAAGCAGCCTTAACACTCATCCACCAGGACTCAGGGAACTGAGCTGAAGAGGGGCAGAAAGATTGTGAGAGCCATGGTGAGGGAGACTATCCAGAGGCATGGCCAGGAGAACCTGGCTGAATACTAGGCTATCCATGGTCCCCTGTCACAAGGACTGATCCAGACGACCCATGGA
>PVHP010030219.1:0-21829 GCA_004024765.1 Zapus hudsonius
GCAAAATTTTTTCACATATTTCAGAAGAATACGAATGGTTATTATGGTTCAAGCAGTAGTATGGGACATCTGGGTTAACAAATAACAAAATCCAAGATGGAATTTATCTTTAAGTACAGGATCCAGACAGTCAATATAAAAGATAAGTGATACAGACTGTGAGAAGGGGTTAAGTATTGTGAAGAAAAAAGACAAAAAACCCCACAAAAATCAAACAAACAAATAAACCAAAAACAACAACCCAAAGTCATGTGTAAGAAGTTGATGTGCCAAGGACAGAATGAAGGGAAGATACAGCTCTATCTGAGCCCGAGAAAGAGTTTAACATATCTGACACAGGATCCTACCTAGGAGGACCTTAGAAAATGCTTTACATATCTGAAAAATCTCTGATAAGGTCCTTTTGAAATGAGCTCTGCAGCCAGCCCAATCCACATTTATATGTTCACCTATGGTCCCTAAGGAAGCCCAGGCCCAGGCAAACTTGACCTCCAGTCTTTAAAAGAGCCTGCAGAGAGCTTTTCCAGGAACATGACTTCAGATATGGCTTTCCACTCTCCGCTCCTTACTGAATAAAGGGATCCTTGTCTGAGCTCACAGAGAGTGCTCAGTGGAACTTTCACTGGACTTTAACAGCCCAGCAAGGATCGTAGGATGTGAAAGCACTCATGTTGAATGACATATTAAATGTGTATATTAGTTATTTGAGTCTAATATTGCACTCATATCCATGGAATTCACAATTGATGACTGTGTTTTAACCATATCAACTTTGGCCATTTTAGTCATTCCCATGGTGAGTACAAAGAAAAATATGAATCTTATCTTCAATAACAAATTGTGCTTACAAGATAAGAATTCTATAAGCATGTTCAGAAAGCGTGAGAACCCTGAAGTACACCTCACATTGATAAAATTTCAGTGAAAGAACTTGAAAATTTACAGGAAAGTGTTGTCAATATATGTTGAGAAGTTTATGTTATTTTTTGGTGGGGGTGAGAGAGACATAAAAATTTAAAATAGGGCATGTTTCTAGGTGAATTTTAATTGATAGACATAACATGCATTCTCAGAACAAAGGCATACTAAGTAACCAAGCCTCTTACAGGTCAAAGCTACAAAGGATGAGGAATCTCAAGCCTTGAATTTGGATGTCAGCTAGTCAAGAACAAGTTGTATTTCAGGTGCATTAAATGAACAAGACCCAATTATTCTTATCAAAGGTAGAGAAAAATGGTGATCAGCCAAAAGAAAACTTGAGATACGCATGGAAGCCAATGACAACATTGAACCTAAGAAAGCCACTAAGGTTTGAAGATACAGGAATTAAGAATGCCAGGGAGAGCTTTAGACTTAAGTCTTAAATAGAAAGGAAGGGAAGGACAAAGTTAGTCAGCATAGTATGTATATAAATGGCATAGTCCACAACCACGGAGATTCTGTTCTTCCCCATCTTGATTGAGATTTGTGGTGGAAATCCCCTGATATATGAAAGATACTTTAAACTTCTTGTCAAAACATTGAATGATTAAAATACTAACAACACTTTATTTTTATTTAATTAAAAAGATATTAACTTTTGGGCTGGAGCGATTGCTCAGTGGTTAAAGGCACTTGCTTAGAAAGCCTGAAGGCCCAGGTTCAATTCTCCAGTACCCACGTAAAGCCAGATGTATAAAGTGGAGCATACATCTGGAGTTCGTTTGCAGTGGTAAGAGGCCTTGGTGTGCCCGTTTTCTCTCTCTTTGTGTGTGTGAATAAATAAATAAAAATATTTTGAAAATAATATATTTGATTCTGATATGATCAGATACCTCTGAGTACTTTACAATTATTTCTTTTAATCTCACATGATGTCACTGTAAGGCCAATTATCTTATTTTACATGTAGAAAAACTGACAGATAAGAAGTTATCACATCTGGTCAGTGGGAGGCTTTGAATCTGCCTTGCTGTCAGTAAAGCTGGACTCATAGCATCACCATGAAAGCCAGGTTGCTCCACTGAGCTCTGCTTGAGAAAGAAGGCAGAGAACACACATGCTACTCAGGACTTGGTCCTCATCCTCAGACCCAAAGATGACCTACAAAGCAGGACACATTGGAATGGCCAACAGAGCTATGGATGCTTAATTCTAGTAAAAGCAAGTCAGCAGAGGCATGAGAGCAGTATTCAAGTATTTTACAGGATATATATGTATATATATATATATATATATATATATATGTTTAAATAATTAAATAAATTAAATAATTGAAATTATGGTGAGCAATTGAAAATATAAAAACTGATTTTTTAATGATAGAGCTAAAGTCACAGGTAGTAAACTACCTGTTACTCAAACAACGCAGTCACACTTAATGAAGACCTTCAAAACAGATAGAAGACATTCTTGAAGGAGCTGCTGATACACAGCTAATGATTCATTGCACTTGACAAGTCACTTGATGAAGAGCTGATTCCCATCATCAGAGAAACTAAATTCTTCCCTTAAGGAAAAATTTGAAAACTTTTAAGATATTAACACAATCTGAAAAATTTAATATCTTTATTTAGCATTTCCTTTAAATGTTGTAAAATCATAAGAACTACCATAATGTTGTTAGCAGACATTATGTTTATATGAGAGTTAGAACTAATCACCTTGAGAAGAAACTCACACTGTCACATTAATACAACACATGAAAAGCCCCAAAATGATAGAAACATATGTAGTCATGAGATGCATCAGGGAAGTAATTGAAGATGGATGATAAGGTCTCAGCTTAATATGTATTCTATATAGTGTCTCTGCTTTGAAGATTACTCAGAGACATGAGATAAATTTTATTGATGTTAGTACAATATGTTTATGTATGTAAATACTATTATATGTACACTTAAAATATACCAATGTGCTGGAGAGATGGGTCAGAGGTAAGGTGCTTGCTTGTAAAACTTTCTGGTCTGGGTTTGATTCCCCAGCACTCTTTAAAAAAAGGCCAGACACACAAAGTGGCTTATGATCTGTAGTTTGTTTGTATTGGCAAAAGTCCCTGGAGTGCTCTCTCTCAAATAACTAAATAAAATATTAAAAATAACAATGGATTATGGGGCATTTTGCAAGTTAAGAATCCATAGAATTGAATTTTATTTAATTGTTATAAATATTCAAAACTATAAAAGAAAATCCAAGTAACTAGGATTTATAAGCCTATAGATTTTATATAAAAGTATTATTATATGGCTGAAATACGTGGCATGAGGAGATGTGCATAAATGAAAATTTCTAATTTGGAAAACAATCCCAATTTAAATTAAAACATTTTTCAAAATGCTTTAGAGCTATTTGCATTCTTTGAATTTTTCATTTTGAAAAATATAACTTTATATTCTAATTTTCACTGAAGGTTTAGTCTGGTCACTATAACTTTTTTTCCCCCAGTAAATGATGATTGTCGTTTTCATTATTTATCCTTTTTTAGAATCGTTTCAAATGATATGAAGTTGTATTTGTTCTGACAAAGAGACAAAACATTAAAATGCAGCCAAGTTCTCAAATAGCCACTGTTTCAGTCCGCTTTCTAATTGCTGCGCAGAAAGAACCAAGCAAAAGCGGCTTGTGGAGGAATGGGTTTATTAGGCTTACAGACTCAAGGGAAAGCTCCATCCTGGCAGGGAAAATGATCTCATGAGCAGAGGGGTGGACATCACCTCCGCCACAGCACTGCAAACAGTGGCAGGAAGGTGTGCCAAACACTGGCAAGGGGAAGCTGGCTTATAACCCCCATAAGCCCGCTCCCAACAACATAGCTCCAGCAAGGTTGTAAAACCCAAACTGCCATCAGCTGAGGATAAATCAATCAGAACACATTCATTTGTTTGTGGGGGAGACCTGGATCAAACCAATTGTTTTAGCATCATCATGATTCCATATCATGGGGATAAACTTACTTTGGAAAACAGATCAAACTTCTTTTGAATTGTTGCCTTAAGGGAAAAAAAAGCAAGTAAAATGTTGTTAACATTTTAATTGGCTATATTTGCCAGGTACTTTATACCATATTAGATTATGATATTCTAAATTCTGGTAGTATAATGATCAAAGTTTATTTAGTGTACCCATCATGTCATTCTCAAACATTTTTGTGAGGAATTGTAATGTCACATAATATCTATATTGTAATGAATAGGAAAAATAGCATTATTTAATTATAATATATAAAATATTATATTAAATTAAATTTTATAGCATCATTAAATAAGATATATTTAATAATGTGTTAAAAGTATTAAGATATAGCTACAGGTATAAGATCTTGGAAATAAAGAGACAAAATTTATATTGGTTGACATATGTGAGAGTAGCTAATATATCAAGTTCCTTTGAATTTTAAAGTATTTTCCCACAATGTCATTGAATATTTTTATTTAGTGAGTGTTTATTTTATGTTTTCAATAAATATCTTTATTAAGAACAATTATATACATTGTATGGCAAATATTGTGGTAGAACCTCTGTTTCCCTTCTCTAACCCCTACCCACTGGGGGTCCTCCTTTGTGGGCATACTGAATCAGTCTATTGGGTAGGATGTTAGGAACTGAACCAGAGGTAGCCAGGTTTTGTCCCTTTGTGTGTTGTTGCTGAGGGAGGCAATGTCTCTGAATATTCTCCCCCACCATGGCTCTTACATTCTTTCCACCCTCTCTTCCATTCGGTTCCTTGAGTCATGGTGGGTGAGTTTTAACTCTGCTTTGTTGTTGAGATCTTCTGTGTCTCTGGACTTGTGCTTTGGGTTGTGTTGGGTTTTGTTGGTATTTGTCTCCATTGACCTTTATATCTCTTTATTGGGTTCTATTTCCCTATCTTGGTTTCACTTTCTTACTTAATTTACCTGTTTGTATTATCTAGGAGTTTATTTAGGCACCTGTTAATGGCCTCTGAATTTATTCAGGTGTCTATTGAGTTATTTCTATTAAACTCGGGTGTCTGTTGAGTTGATTATTTGAACTCTTATGCATTTAATTAATTTATTTATTCATGTTGTCTTAAATTATATATGTATATATATGTACATATAAATCATAATTTTGCTTTAGAATTTTTTGTCTAAAATTTTCTCTTGGTAGCTCTCATTGGAAGCCTCTTCTATGGGAGTAGTTAATCTTGGTGGGGATATGTGGCCTTTGATTTTTTTTTGTGTGAGGTGACCTTTAACACTGTTTCTCTTCTGGAAGTTATACATGCCTTTTGAAATTGGACTTGCTTATATAAGTTTAAAGCAATTCATAGCCTCTTTCTGATATGATAATGTGTGCATACCTGAAGAAAGATTTTTTTGTTCTCTGAAATTCAACTTTACATGAAGTATTAACTCAAGTTTCTTCAGGGTGCTTAATGACATAGTTACATATAACAACACAAAATACTTTCAAGTGAATACATATTGAATGGTTGAAACTAAGGTCAACAGGTTATAACTATACGTAAATTTGGAGCTGGTATTTTCCTATTTTACAATTGGTTATGTTTTTTCTGTGGATGTGTTTAACTACTATTATAGAACTATGCATGGGCACTGATAATAGAATCAAAGAATAAATTGACCACTTGAGAATTGACAGAATCTTGGAAGCTTAGTTTTTTTTTTTTCTTTTGAAATGACTTGCTCAATATCCACCACAGGAAATAATGATCCTTTGAGTTCACATTTGTATTTCTAACATCTCCAGAGATTTATTCCCATAGGAGAGCAAAAATTAAAATGTGGTTATATAATCCCTATGATTTTGATTTGTTATTGCAAGATGAATGAGTTTTCATTTCAAGAGGTAAGGCTGGCTTTTGTAAATAAATCTGAGTTTTATCACTTGAGGAAACTTTCCTGTGTTATCTGTACTGACAGTCATAGTGAGAAGACAAGACAGATCATCAGGCGGTGAAAATTCATCATATTTTCTATTTTACTATCATTAGTTTCACATTAACAAACGGTTATAGTTCAATGTTACCAGGATCTTTTAAACTTCCTCCGGAAACAAGTTCGTGTCAACTTTTGCTATCTCCAAATTGGCACTTTCAAAATGTTAGCTTCCATATTCTTTGGGTATTTGTTGATATTTAAAGACATAAATTGAAGATTTAAAATGCAAAGCTGTAAAAAATTTTAATTTATATGAACTTTTTAATGTATATGAACATTTAAGATGGTAGACAAGATTTAAAAAAAGCTTGATATACTTTAGGCAATTACATATAATATTAAAATACGTCATTTCATTGCATGTACTTTCCAATTAGAAATCACTCTTGCCACAGGAAGTCATTTAATTCACTTGTTGGCTTTTTCCATTGTGATTACATGGATATTCCAAACATTTTGGTAAAATAATACTGATTCAAATATATAAAAAGACACAATAAATTTATAGTAGTTAACTCATTGTTATTTTAAATTAAAAATTACTGTCTGGAATATTATATCTAGAATAATTTTATCTTTCTTTTTAAGAAACTGTCATATTGGAGATGGAGAGATGGATGACAGTTAAAAATAAGTTTTTGGAAAATCATGCTGATCCAAGTTCAATTTCCCAGAATTTATATACTGGCAGATTCAAAGTGGTATATGCATCTACTATTATTTTGCAGTACCAAGAGACCCTGGCACACACTCACATGTTTGCATTCAAATAAGTAAAACTTGAGAAATTGTAATATTTAATTGATATATGTTCTAAATCAGATAACAGTGTAGGAAACTTTTACATATTAACTCTCATGGAGGATTTTAAATCCTGTTATCTCTGTTATTCATTCATTGATGAATGTATTGACTTCTCAAAAAATTATTCTTTAAATTTATTACATAGTTGAAAGAAAATGGGTGATCCTGATTTTTACCACTTGCTATGAAAACTTGTCCAACTTATATAATCTCTGTTATACTCAGCTCCTCTAGAAAATAGTAAAAATAATGAAAATTATAGTGAATTATATATAACAGGGATATAAAGTATGATCCTTAGAGGTTTGCTCATTACATATTTGGGGCTGAAGAGATGACACAGTAGGTACAGCACTTGCTTTGTAAGCCAAATGGCCTGAGTTTGCATCCCCATAACCTTCATAAAGCTGTACATATAGCATGAGTCTGTAATCCTACTGCTCCTATGACAAGAAAGGGTGTAGAGGTAGGAGAATCCATAAACTCACATGTCATCTAGTTAAAAAAGGTGAAAGGAGTAGTGAACAACAGGAGAGACCTTGCCTCAAAAACAAGATGGAGTCAACCCGGTTCCACCCTCCCTTTGCATGTTGTTACTGAGGTGGGCAATGTCTCTGGATATTCTCCCCCACCATGTCTCTTACAGTCTAGGCTATTCACAACCCCCTACCTCATGGACTGACCCAGACTGCCCACAGAGGAGGAAATCCAATTGATCAGGGACAGGGAAGAGGAAAATAGGGGAATTGGAGACATCAACACATTATTCCCTTTTTAAGTGTATCTAATTATGGATAATAAAAAATTAAATTAAATTAAAAAAACAAGGTGGAAGTCTAGGGCTAATACTCTGAGATGTCCTCACACCTTCACACATGTGTCATGGCATATAGATGCTGACATTCACCTCCACAAGCAAACACACAATAAAAATTTATAATAAATATTAACAATTATCCAATTTTCTTCTCATGCAAACCTTTGTATTTATTCTCATCTTTCTTCTGTTCATATCATTTAGTTTTAAAACTACTTAAGGTATGACTTGTGAGACAATATACAAAGAAAAGGAGATATTCTGTGAAGGGTTTAAATATGATTAATATTCAGGTTCATTCAAGCATATATTGAATGTTGGCATATCCTCCCTCTTACCCCTTACCATCACTTTTCTCCTTATTATCTATTCTGATTAGTCACCTTCATTCCCTTGGGCAATTTCACTTCCACTTTCATGCCATTATACAGATATGACATTATGAATTTATATAAAGTCTAGACGGAACAAATGAGAACAAACTTATATTCATCTTTCTGAGACATCAAAATTCACTTAACATGATTATCTCCTTTTGCATTCATTTTCTGGAAACAATATAGCTCTGTTTTTTATGGCTGTGACATTTTCATTGTCCACATGTCACATTTTCTTTATTTATTCCTCTGATGTTGACCACCTAAATTGGTACCATATCTTATATATTATGAATGATTCTGCAATAAACAGTGCATGTTTTTGTGATTTCTAGGCTTTGAGTCCTTTGTGTAAATTCCTGATAGTACTGCTGGATTAATTAGAACTGTTAGGGGGAAAAAGCAGAGGAAACCATTTAAGTTATAGGTATAGATAAGAACATTCTGAAATGTATTCACAAAAATTATGCCCAACCATGAGAACTGGGTCCTCATGAAATTAAAAGGCTTCCAGACAAAAAAAGAAATAGTTTTTGTGTGAAGAGACCGCCAATAGAATGGCAAAGAATCTTTGCTAGTTTACAACTGACAAAGGATTAATATCTAGAAAATGCAAAGAACACAAAAGAAATCAAGCAACACAATCACTATATGGACTAATGAAACTCACAGTTCTCAATAAAAATGTTCATTTAAATTTATCTTACACCACTTAGAATTGTAGGTTAAAGGAACATAATCAAATTCTGAAAAGGATGTGCCCTTACACACGGCTGGTGATAAAATAGACAATTTCATCGACTATGGATTTGATATGGAGGATTCTCAAAAACAAAATTGGGTCTTTTATATGCAAGAAATTTTCAGGTTATAAAATCATTTTAAATGCCTTTAATTGAGAGAGAGAGAGAAAGAGAGAGAGAGAGAGTGGCAGATAGAGAGCGAATATGGGTACCTCAGGGACTCCTGCCACAGTAATTTCATTCCAGACACATGTGTTACTTTGTGCATATGTCTTTATGTGTGTCTGGGGAACTGAACCAAGGCCATTAGGCATTACAAGCAAATGCCTTTAATCAATGAACTACTTCTAAAATTTGAAATGAAATTATGAAAGTATTTCTAGGTCTAAAATCATTTTGTAAAATTACAGATAGGCTTATCATTTTTTGTAAATATACTGGTATTTCAGTATAAAAGATCTACTAACACTTAATACGTTCCAATGAAAATGAAACATTTTCATAAATTCTTTTATGTCATGTGTCTATTACAGCTTTATTTTGACAACAGCTGCATTGCCCCATGGATTTCCTGCCAGATGGGAACCACTCTGCAGTGACAGAGTTCATTTTACTGGGCTTAACAGACGACCCAGTCCTGAGAGTCGTCCTCTTCATGGTCATCCTGGGCATCTACCTGGTGACTGCATCTGGAAACCTCAGCATAATTCTTCTGATCAGAGTCTCTTCTCAGCTCCATCACCCCATGTACTTGTTCCTGAGTCACCTGGCTTTTGCTGACATAGGTGTTTCATCTTCTGTCACACCTAATATGCTTGTGAACTTTCTGGTGGAGAGAAATACTATCTCCTACCTTGGATGTGGCATCCAGCTTGGAACAGCTGTTTTCTTTGGGGCAATTGATTGCTTCCTTCTGGCTGCCATGGCCTATGATCGCTTCGTGGCCATCTGCAGCCCACTGCTTTACTCAGCCAAAATGTCCAAACTGGTGTGTGTCCAGTTGCTTGTAATAGCTTATGTAGGTGGTTGTTTTAATGCTTTCTTCTTTACACTTTCCTTCTTTTCTTTCATCTTCTGTGGACCAAACAGAGTTAATCATTTTTTCTGTGATTTTGCTCCACTAGTAGAACTGTCTTGTTCTGATGTCACTGTCGTTGAGTATATTTGCTCATTTTTTGCTGGCTCCATCCTTTTGGGGACAGTGTTTGTCATAGCTGTCTCCTACATCTACATCCTCATCACCATCCTGACGATGCGCTCCACTGAGGGTCGTCACAAAGCCTTCTCCACCTGCACCTCCCACCTCACTGTAGTTACGCTGCTCTATGGGACTGTCATCTTCATTTATGTGATGCCCAAGTCCAGCTTCTCCACTGACCAGAATAAGGTGGTGTCTGTGTTCTACACGGTGATGATCCCCATGTTGAACCCTCTCATCTACAGCCTGAGAAATAATGAGATAAAAGGCGCTCTGAAGAGAGAGCTTGGTAGGAAAATATTTTGTTAGAACATCTGTTATGTTGCTGGACTTGACTTTTTATTTTCCATAAATAGAGTGGTAAAAATAAAGTGCCTGTGGTTACAGTAAGTCTGTTTATATTTAATTCACAAGTAAGGAGCTTTGCAATAAACATATGAGTTCATTTTTCAAATTGTATAGTAAAGAAGACATTCATTATAAGTTAACTTTAATGTAGTCAAATTAAGTTTTTTATTAAGAACATAAATTTATTCACATAAAACACAATTTGGTAAATATTTTTGATGCTCTCTTCATGTTTCATCAGTTTTTTAACAGTTAATACTTTTAAAATCACATGTATCGCTAGAGTCACTTCTGGTAAAAGTAATGTTCCCTCTATGATGCTCTTTGGAAATGCTGTAACCTTTGAGAGAAACAGCTTAGTTGGTGGTATTTGGTTCACTGGAGGCATGCCTTCAAGGAAGATATTCATATTTTAGATTTTAAAATAACTTCATGGTCAGAGTCACACCTGGCTCTGTGTGCTAGCTGTGTCTTCTTTGAAACTGTGACTATTCTCAGGGGAGAAATAATTTTCAGGGGTTAATCACTATCATATTTATTTCCTTTCCCTTTTCCTACTTTTGTATTTCAGAAGAAATTTTATCTTCTCTATATGAACAAGATATTTTTTTATACAATCCAGAATTATATGAATGATTTTTATGGGTCAGGTGGTATTCTGGGCCTTGGGAGGGGGGAGACAGCTTAAAAATAACAGAATCAGAGATGAAATTGATCTTCTATCATAGATCCTGACAGAATGAAAAGCAAGTGATATTCTGAGAGAGGGTTAAATATTGTTAGGAAAAAAACAGAGTCAAGTATAAAAAGTTGATATGCCAGTGATGGAATTGTTCAGCGCAAGTTTTACTGGGAATCTAACACACTATCAAGGATTTCAGGATGTGGAACCATTCATGTTGAATAAGAAACTGTGTACAATTAGTTGTGTGAGTTTCATATTGTATTCACATGCACAGATTTTATAATGGAATTTTCAATTCTATTCTAGCAATTTCTGGGCTGGTTATTTTAATCAATCGCATGGAGAATACAACAACAACAAAAAAACCATGAAGCTTATCTTCCACATAAGTTTAGTGCTTACAAGAAAACCATTCTATAAGCATGTCCTGAGTGTGAAAACCCTGAAGTAGACCTTTTGTCATGGTTTGATCTAGGTGTCCCCCCAAAACAAATTGTTCTGGGTAATCGTTCCTCAGCTGATGGCAGTTTGGATTTTAAAACCTCGATGAAGTTGTGTTGTTGGGGGTGGGCTTATGGGAATTATAAATCAGCATCCCCTTGCCAGTGTTTGGCACACCTTTCTGCCACTATCTCCAGTGCTGTGGCAGCAGTGATGTCTACTCCTCTGCTCATGCCATAGTTTTCCCTGCCAGGATGGAGTCTCCCCTCAAGTCCATAAGCCAAATAAACCCATTCTTCCACAAGCCGTTTTTGTTTGGGTTCTTTCTGCACAGAAACTAGAAAGCTGACCCCAACAGGTTTGGTGCCAGGTCTGTTGCTGCTAAAACCCTGAGTTTGTGGCTTTGGTCTTCTGGAAGTGATATATAGAAGGAATGTGGAAGGATTTGGAATATCAGCCTAAGAAATGTCTCAAAGTGCTGGGAGTACAGCTTAATGAACCATTCTGGTCAGAATTAAAAGACCTGAATGCAGGAAGAACTATGGACTGTGAGGTTTGGCTTAAGAGGGGGAGAAAGAACTTGGTCAGGACTGTGCCAGAAGCAGTTTGTGTGTTAGGCTTGCTGCGTTCTGCCTGCCTGTGTCCTGGAAACCTGTGCAGGGTTGTTTTACGTAAAGATGGACTGCTATGAGCAGATGGAGATGGCAGAGAAAGAAAGATCTTTGGCTCGAAACTGCTGCCCATTCACCTGCAATTGTTTGAGAGATTACAACCATTGAGATTGGGCCAGCTGGTCTGCATTGGAACAACAGGAAGAATGCAGATCTTTTGAAATAAGGGGACTGAATGCTCTGTTCCCCCCTGGATTAATAAATTGGTATCCCACTTGGTTCTGTGGAGTATAACAAATGCAAGAAGAGAGGGTGACTGGATTTGCAACACAGTTTTGTTTTTGAAAAGTGGCCATTGACATGTGAAGCAGGTGTCCTAGGTTGCCTGCATGGAGCCCGATGGAGCTATGAGGATTAATTGTGGGATGCAATGGAGACCCAAATAATTCCAGGACTATGGATGGGCGCCAAGGTGAGCTGCCAGCACCGGATGAATTTTTCTGTAGTTACACTGTGAGTACTTTCAATAAATACTTTCCTCCCCCAAATTGTGCCAGGTTTAAAGATTCATCCCAACAATGTGTGACTGACTACAACAATGAATGAAAGGTGTTGCGGTCAGCTTTCTAGTTGCTGCACAGAAAGAACCCAAACAAGACTGTGAGTAGCCAAGCTGGAGGAGCGGAATTGAATCTCCAAGAGACTTGTTATTGGTTAGAAACATTGAACTTGGAGTTAGAATTTGATGGTGCCCTGCTTGTTTTAAATCTTATATTGGTTCAATCTGTTTTTGCTATGCCTCATGTTTTGCAGTGTGAATGTTCTGTGCCATTACGGGTTTATTTTTGGTATTATGGCTCAGTTGAAAGCTGTGGGGACTTAGCAGTTGATCTGAACACATTGTATTTACATCATGTATGATTATTAGTTTGTGGGGGCCAGGGGCAGACTGTCATGGTTTGATCCAGGTGTCCCCCACAAATGAATGAATGTGTTCTGGGTAATCGATCCTCAGCTGATGACAGTTTGGATTTTACAACCTCAATGGAGCTGTGTTGTGGGGGCGGGCTTATGGGGTTATAAACCAGCTTCCCCTTGCCAGTGTTTGGCACACCTTCCTGCTGCTATTTCCTGTGCTGTGGCAGTGGTGATGTCCACCCCTCTGTTCATGCCATCATTTTCCCTGCCAGGATGGAGTCTCCCCTCGAGTCTGTAAGCCAAATAAACCCATTCCTCCATAAGCTGCTTTTGTTTGGGTTTTTTTCTGCACAGCAACTAGGAACACCTTTCATTAATTGTTGTAGTCAGCCACATGTTGTTGGGATGAATCTTTAAACCTGGCACAATTTGGGCGAGGAAAGTGTTTATTGAAACTACAGAGTTAGGGAAAATTCCTTAACAGTCAAAGAGGCTGGCCCTCTTTCACAGGTCCAAGCAGAGAGAGAAACCCATCACCTACACCACACACAGAGAACAGGGAACAATCTGAGAGCCAAATAGAGAATTTCTTTCCCTTTATATAGCCTTAGGGTTGCGTCTTACAACCCTTCCCCCGACTTAATGGCTTACTGAGTCTCTGGAATTTCCTTCCTGCACTGCCCACACAGGAAAGGATGTTTACTTCTAGCTTCTTTGAGCTTCTTTATATCCTGCCCCCTACTGAGAGGCTGCCTTCCTGTAAACACCCTCAGAGACCTTCCCAAGATAATTAACAGATCAAGTTGACAAAAAAAAAAAAAAAAAAAAAAAAAAAAAAAAAAAAAAAAAAAAAAAAAAAAAAAAAAAAAAACTAACCATCACATTCAGTGAGAGAATTTAAAAATCTGCAGGAAAGCGTTATCCAGGTAGGTTGTGAATTTATATTCTTTTGGGATGAGAGGGACAGAATTCAAACAGCTAGGACATGTTCCTGGGAGACATGTCTGATTGATAGACATAACATACATCCTCAGGGTAAAGGGATAATAAGTAAACAAACCTCTCTCAGTTCATAGCCACAGGGAATGAGGAATGTCAAGTCTTGAACTTGGATATTAGTTGGTCAAGAACAAATTGTATTTCAGGAGCTTTAAATGATTAAATAGCACAAGCCCCTTGTTCTTATCAAATGCAGAGAAAAATAATAACCAGCCAAAAGAAAACTCATGATACTAATGGAAGCCAATGACAACATTTAACCCATGGAAATCACTAAGTTTTGAAGATATAGGAATTAATCAACAAAGAGAACAATGTTAATTTGATTAAAAATGTACGAATGAAAAGACCCCCAAGGCCTTTCTCAGGAGAGCATACCCCAGGACTCAAATAACCACACCAGCAGATGCAAAAGCAAGAGGATTTATTTTTTCTTCGGCTGCGCAGACAGGCTCCCTGGACAGGTGAGTGCCAGAGAGCCCCAAGGAACAAAAGCTCCAGTATATATAGACAAGAACCACAAAATTATAATACAGCTCAGACCATAGGACGTTTCATATTTCCATTGGTTCTTTTGTCCTGATCTGTAAAATTTTGATTGGTTATCCAGTTGGAGCCTGGTATTTGCATTTCATATTCCAGGAACAGTCATATTTTACCTTTTATGGAGTGTTTGTTTAGTTTATGACTTGGGACCTCCCACAGAAGGAGAGGGGGAGTGAGCCAGGAGAGGTTCTTTCATCTGTTTTATGAAATGGAGTCAGTTTTACAAAATGGATTCTTCAGAAACACTTGGAATATATGTGATCACAAAAAATGAAAAATTCTGTCAAAATAATACGTAAAGTGATCAAATTCATTACTTACAATTAGACCATTAAGTTACTCTCTCAGAAGTACCATTGTCCATCCCATCTACAAACCACTGAGGACTATGCTCATCAAACAAAAATACCTGGTATAACTATATAAAATACAATCAGTATTATAATATATAGCAAAATAATGCTAGAAACCAACAACAAAAATATAACTAGGAAAATTTTGATTGATTGTTAAATGAATCAACATGCCACTAAATATTATTATTCCAATGGTGGAATGATGATTTGTTTTCTAGATTTTCCAAGGAAAAAAACCCCAATTCATATCAGGAAACAAGTGAAAATTTATAATGGAGATGTGCAGTTCTGAATACAAATTTTTAAATCAAATCACATACTGGAAAAATGCAAAAAAAAATTTTCTTCATGTAAGTAAGAGAAATATAAAACTCTTGGCATAGAAAAAAATTAATGATGAATTTGGTAATAGACTATGTTCAAATAAAGAACATCAGTCCACAACGAGGAGAGCAATATAGCAGAACATGTGTCCTCTTATAGTGATTTTGTTGAACTTTATCATTTCAAGGTTACAAAGGAAGCACAGAAGCCCAGCAAAAGAATTAGGAAAGCAAATATGACTACAAATTTTGCAGATACTATTAATAACACAAGATAATTTTAAACAATTCTATGTAAAAATTTTATTATTTGATAGGCTTAAAATTTCCCAAGAAAACACAACTAATCAAACTAAGTCAAGGGCTAGGGAGGGATATGGCTCTTTGATTAAAAGTGTTTGATGCTTATGTATGACAGCCAGAGCTCAGATCCCCAGAGCCAACATTTAGATGTACAGACTGGCAAGCATCTGTAATCCCTGATCTCTTCGGGTGAGGAGAGAGGAGAATCTCAGAATCTTGAGGGCTAGTCAGACAGGTGTGTGCTGTGGGGAATAGTAGGAGACCCTGCCTCAAGGTTGAGGATGAAGTTTGACACCCAGGGTGTTCCTCTGACATGCACATGTGTGCTATAGCATTTGAGGGCCAGTATTCGCATATGTGAACACACACACAGTTACACAAAGATAAAACTAAAGCAGTAAAAAGCCAACTAGGGACAATCAGTTTATAAAAACCTTTCCATGAAGAAAAACTTCACACTTTAATGGAGAGGCTTTCTATGGATGAGCTCCATGAAACCCTGACCCCTCTCCCAAAAAAGTAGTGTGTCCTCTTTTCTGTAACTTTTTTTGTGTGTTTTTGCCTATCCACAAATGAAACTATTTTGCCCTACACTTATCTTTAGAAATTTTATTTTTTAATCTTTTTGCATTTATTGTAGCTATTAGTGCTGAGACAAGACAACTGAAACAAATGATGCGAGGAAAGCTTTTATCTTGGCTTACAGAATCAAGAGGAAGCTTCATGACATCAGGGGAAAGCATGGCATGAGCAGAGGCTGGAGTCACCTCCGCCACAGCAGGTGACAACTGCAGCAGATGACTGAGCCCAACTCTGGCAAAACACCTCCTCCAAAAGGCTCTCCCTCCCAAATTCCTATCAGCTGGGGAATAAGGATTTAAGCACATGAGTTTATGAGGGACATCTGATTCAACCTACCATAATATTCATAGTTATATTGTTGTGTCACTTTTTCCTAGGGAATAACACAGAAATGTTTGTTCACCTCAGATTGTGAAGGTAAGAGCAGTCTCAAGAAGCAATTACATCCCTGTCCAGCTTCGTGAACGACGAGCCTATTGGTATTTATAGGAACGTGGATGAGTGGTTACTTATAAGAGTCTAGGCAGTTGCATCATGAAAAAGCCAACCTGTCAACTTGGGAGTCTACTCCTGAATGCTGCCTTACTGGCTTTCCCTGAATAACTATACCCTTAACATGTCTCCTTTTCCCGAATGAGTACTTACTGCTTATATAACCTTGGTGAAAACATCTTAAGCTTTATTTCTTTTAATTTTCTTATTATTTTTTAATTGATTAATTTGTACATATATGTATACATATGGGTGTACCAAGGTCTCTTGTTGCCGAAAATGAACACCAGATATAGCACTTTTGTATCAGGCTTTACCTGCTGGAACATTTTCCAAGCAAGCATCTTTAATTACTGAGCACCTCCCCAACCCATAAATTTTTATTTCATGTGGATTTCTTGAGACATATGAGCCTTTCTCTTACCTCCAATAGGGGGATTTTCTATCTGGTATAAACATCTCTACAACAGGTATCTTTGTGAATCAATTTCTTATATGTGTGACATAAGGGTATTGAGGCTTTCTTTTATTTCCCTGGGCAATCTGTAGCGGATCCACTAACAATTGCTGGGTCTACACTGCAGTCCATGTTGGTAGGCTGGTCTCTGGATGACTGGTTTGTATTTCCAGTATCTTGGACTATATGAATCTGGTGCTGTGATGGAAATCCAATATAAGGTTCTCATATGGTGGGTTTGTTATCGTGTGAACCAATAAGTATGTCTTCCTCTGGGTCCCTTGGAGGGCTACTATTGTCTGGGTATGTGGGTTAGTGGGGAAGGTGCAGCATGCATCAACTCCCTGTTCGCCCATGGAGCTGGGTGAGCAGAGGCTTGGAATATCTGTGAGCCGATGGGCATAGTCGCCCGGGAGAATGCGGCAGTGGGCAATTCTCGTTTATCGTATAGAGAGCAATTGTTTATATAGAGGAAAATCAGAGGTAGAAGCATAGGAAGCAAGGAGATTGGTAGGGGCAAGATCTGTGGACATCTCATGAGTTTGATTGGTAGGGGCCAGTATCCTTTGGATACCTAATTTGCATAGATAAATTGAGAGGGCTACATGACTATATGGACATGTATATGGACATGTATAGAATGGTGATGTCAGCAGAGGACATGTAACCTTATTGTTTAGGTTTGTTATTGCAGCTGGACTCAGTTTAGGCCTTGAATTGCCTGCTTATCTCAGGGCACAACTGTGGCCTGCCTGGGGGCTGGAGTGTTCAGGATTGCTTAGATTTATAGGGGCCCTCAGACTTTACCTCAACGTCCTTCAGAAGGAGACAGTCCCAGAAGCCTGCCAGACTCACAAAAACCCTACATTCTCCATGCCCATTTAGCAGGGTCCCACACTATTGGATCTTGGAGCCAGGTTTTAGGCAGGCAGTAATATTGCAGTGTGTGGTTGAGAGACGCTGACATTGAATCCCAGAGCTGTTCAACGTCCATAGTTGAGGTGATGATTTTCATCTCCATGACCAGTGAGGCAAATATCTGACAATGGATTTCTCATCTTATGAAGGTGAGAGAGGCTGGAGCTGACTTACCTATGCATTTCAAGATCCATAATGAGCCCACTTCAATGGGCCAGTCTATAGGGGAAAAGAATATGTCCATAGTTGTGTTTTCAAGGACATAATCCTTGTGAAGCCAGATAATTGTAGAAGGGGTATAGAGGAAATGTACAGAAAGGAAATGGAACAGAATGTAAAGGAATTTAGCCTTGATCCAAATTAGAGGGCAGATAATACTGTGTGGATATAACAAAATTCATTGTTTTTGATATTCTGTGCTTACTAGAACTTATCAAAGACCTTCAATAACCCTCAAGTCATGGAGAAGAGGTGGGCTGTTAGAATGAATGTGGTCAAGAACTTAATAGTAATTTATTGTTTATTATTACTATTGCCTGCTACCTTAATGCAACATGAGTGGTCAGATATCTCAGAAGAGCTCTTAAATTGTTCTGTTGAGGGATAGAAAGAAACAGGCCCAAGACACCTAGAAACAATATTATTGCTACAATATTCTCTTAATTATTTTTTTTACCAGTGGGCAGTAAGTTAGAGTAATAACTTCCTTCTTTACTATTCTTATTCTTTAGATCTTTTTGTCAAGTTGACTTGAGTTTGTTTTATTCAGATGAATTATCATATTATTATCTCTAGTTTTATAATAGTATTATCTCTAGTATTATACTATCCCATTTTAAGCTGATAAATTTATTTATTTATTTATTTTTAATATTGGACATGAGTTTTGGAAACCAGGAATTTTCCTTCACTTTCATTAAACAAAGAAAAAAGAAGTCCAAAGTTCACCATAGCATGCGGATGTCCCATGAGGAGGGACAGCCAGGCCTTAATGAGTCACCTTGTACCAAACGTCTTTTCTGTCCAACAAACCCAAGGACCTTTCTCTCAAAGGGGAAAGCCATAATAGCCCTGGGGTATTTGTCATATTTGATGAGAGTCTTCTTTTCTTTTCTACCATGCACACAGGAACCCATCACAATCCCTACAGCCTTTGTGTAGCTACGAACCTTGATAGTGGGTGCATTCAGTGGTTCATATGTATTCAGCCCCCAACTGCCTATACAGATAAATGGAACACATCTGCTTCACAAATTCCTTTTTGAAATACAGGATCATTAATTCTGCTTCCAAAAAGTAAGTACAAAATTCATGGATTTTTATTAAGATGGTTTGACAATACGTTGAAAATAAAAGCACTTCCCTTACCAGATTTAGCTGTGAACTACTCCATTAATAGAAAACATACCTTAATCAACACACTGCACTTAGACCCCTCTGTCCAAGAGACCTCAGGACATTGTGAATGGCTTGTGGTAGCCTAAATCATTTCTGTGTATGAGCTGGAACTGAGCAGCTAAGATTATGAAAATGAAATCAGAAGAAACATCTAATATTTGGCTAGATCAGTCTTAAACTTCTACAAAGTCTATTTATTATTGCAAGTGATGGATGCGTTAAGGGAAAGTTTGTTTGAATGGTCAGAGTTCCTGACCCACGTCAGCAGGCAAGAACGCCATGGTGAGCTTTAGACTTAAGTGCTCAATAGAGAGGACAAGAAAGATAAAATTATGAATGGCATAGTCCAGAACCCAGGAGATATCAGATTCTCTACTTCCCATTTTGCTTTACATTATAGGTAAAATCCCCAGACATACTGAAAGCAAAATGTAACGTCTTGTAAAAACTGAATCATTAAAATTCTAACAACACTTCATTTTTATTTAGCTAAAAGGCTACTTAATTCTGATATGTGACTGAATACCTTTGGATACTTTATACATATTTATTTTAATTTCAAAAGTCTTCACTTGCAAGGACATTTTTCTCATTGCATAGGTTGAAAAACTGATAGCCTAAACTTTCAGCATGAAATGTAACCTATATAGTATTTCTAATTTGAAGATTACTCAGAAATATGAAAAACATTTTATTGATAATTTTAGCACAATATGATTTTGAATGCAAACACTATTATATATGTACACGAATTAAATATAAGTCAATGGGCTGAAGAGATGACTCTGTGGATAAAGATGCTTGCTTGTAAAGTCTGCCGTTCCAGGTTCACATCCTCACCACCCTTGTAGAGCCGGATGCACAAAGTGGTTCATGCTCTAGAGTTTATTTGCAGTGGCCAAAAGTCCTGGCGCGCTCTCTCTCTCTCTCTCTCTCTCTCTCTCTCTCTCTCTCTCTCTCTCTCTCTCTCTCTCTCTCTCTCCCTCTCTCTCTCTCTTTCTCTGTGCCTTTCTTTCTCTCTCTATCTCTCTGCCTTTCTATCAAAGAGACAAATAAAAATATTAAAAAATAACTTGGTGGATTGTGAGGCATCCTGAAAGGTAAGAATACATAGAAATGCCTTTAATTCTTACTAATATTCAAAACAAAAGAAAATAGGACATCCAAGTTTATAGTCATTACATAAATGTATTATCATACAGCTGAATTATGTGGCATGAGATGTGCATAAATAAAACTTTCTGACATGGAAAAAACAATTAAAATTATGATATTTGTTTGAAATGTTCTAGGGCTATTTGCATCTTTTGAAATTTTTATTTTGATAAAGATAACCTCTCTAAAATTTCAATTTTTAATTTTTTTTTACTGAAATTTTAGTACGGTCTCTAACTTTTTGTTTCTTTCCTGGTTCATGAGGATTGCTATTTATCATTATTTATGTTTTCTTAGAATTGTTTCGAAGCACACGAACTTGTCTTTTTTTCCAGCAAAGTGACAAAAACAATTAAAATGCAGTCAAGTCCTCAACAAGTCAGTCAATGAGCAGTAGAGTGCAAATTAGTTCAGCATTTTCATTGCTCCATACCATAGTCGTAAACCTACCTTGGAGCACAGATCATACTTCTTTTGAAGTATTGCCTTAAGAAAAAATAAGTAAAATGGTGTTCATATTTAAATTGGCCATTTTGCCAGATACTTCACACCTGAGGCATGGTTTAGATTATGAGATCCAAAGTATTACTGTTTTGATAGTAAAGCATTGTGAGCAGGTGATTGCTCAAAAGGAATGGTGATCATTAAATGACGTTTATTTAGTGTATCTATCATTCCAGTTTCAAAAGTTGCTTGTGAGGAATCATAATGTCATGTAGTCCCTCTATTGCAATGTAAAGTAAAAATAACACATTTGAATTATATATCTATAATGTGCTAAGGTCATTATAATATATCCACAGAGATAAGATCTTGGAAAGAAATACACTAAATTTCTAACCGTTGATACACATGAGAGTAGCTAAGGAATATTTATTTAGAATTTTTAAGTGTTTTCCTCACAACAACATTGTATAATTTTTTTAGAAACAAAACAAGCAATCACCCATATTATTCAGCACATTCTATGAACAATGAAAGAATGATTTTGGCATCTGCTACTTTTGTACTAGCAAAAAGTCATTTGGCACAATGTGAATTATAGCTAGAAAACAATGAAAAGAAGTGACACAAAAGAATAATATGAAGAGTAAAAATAACTTGGATATTGACTAAAGTGACAACACAGAAAGGAAAGAGTGATAAAAAGGCAAAAATGTTACAGGGGGAACAGAAAGACTCTCCAAAAGCACACATGAGAGACAGGGTAAATAGGGGATCCAGATACAAAATATAAGATCAATGGTTGGGGCAAAGGATGGTATGGGGAATACAAGGTTTGAAGGGATTCCAAGATTGTCACTAGACCATTAAATATATCACTCTGTGAATCCCAATGTATTATTGCAATCATGGATATGGACCTGGGAAGGTAGGTATGCTTAGGAAAAAAGGATAGAAGGACCTTACGTAAATCCTTCCTGAGATGGCATGAAGCAAGGTTTCTTTTTTTTT
>PVHP010030220.1:8850-21921 GCA_004024765.1 Zapus hudsonius
TTTTTCGAGGTAGGGTCTCACTCTAGCCCAGGCTGACCTGGAATTCACTATGTAGTCTCAGGGTGGCCTCGAACTCACAACAATCCTCCTACCTCTGCCTCCCGAGTGCTGGGATTAAAGGCATGCACCACCACGCAGTTTTAGCAGTTTTAGTTTTTTTAGCAATACCTCCCACTCAAGGGGAGGGGAGTCTATGGAACTTGCCTGAAGGAGTTAACTGTCACATCTGGACATTCTTCCCCAGAAAGTCACAGGATTCAATGCCTTTTTTGTACCCCTAGCGGCCGGACTTCATCATGAGAAGTAAACTCAAAGGCAGGATGTTGTTTTGTTCATTGCTCTCCCTCTTCACCTTAAATGAATGCCCAGCATATGGTAGACACTCTGTAGATGTTTGTTTACTGGGCAAATGAGTATTGGACCCTAGCATCACCATGACCAGGCCAGCAAATGTCTGGGGAGTGGGAGAGGAAGGAGTGCATGCTAGAACAGTAGACAGACTGCAGGTGAGCTGAGCAAGCTCCACACCCCAGGTCAGAGTCTATGGGAGTGCTTATCACTCCTGCGAGTCTGGGCAAGGCAGGTATCAGGCATGAGCTCTGAGCCCTTAAGGCCAGAACAACCCTCAAATCCTGACTCAAGGTGAAGGTAAGACCAAGATCAGAGGTTAGAAACCCTGCTTAGTGTAGCCAGATGCACTTGCAAGACCAGAACATTCCTCCCTGAGCAGCTAGGAGTACAGTGAAGTCAGGTGTGAGGACAGCAAGACCTTGCTAGATGGATCCCTCTTTACCACCTGCTGGGGGGAAGTCCACTCATTTGCTTTCAGGGGAGAAGAGCCCAGAGGTGAGCAGTGGAGACCAGAGAACCCTGGGAAAGGCTCGGACTAGGAAGCACTGCCTCTCTCCTCACTCATGCTGGGCTACACCTAGCGGTGGAGGAGCCTGGCCCAGGCTGGCACAGTGAGAGCATAGCCACACCTGGTCTGGGCTCTGAATGTTTTCTAGAGGGTAAGCAAAGCTGTAAGCCTCATGGCTGAAGCCACAGGCGAGGCTGGGGAACAAAGGAGAAAGCCGAAGTGCTCAGAGCTCAGAGCTCAGGCCAGGAAAGACTCAAGGCCACACCTCTGTCCTTTGCTAAAAACCACAAACTGATTCCACTCTTCTGGACCTTTCTTCAGAAGTCATAGGGAAGCACACAGACCCAGGGCCAGTTGAGGCCATATTCCCCTTGCCCTGGGATATTCTGAGAGGCTCTCAACTTGGGTTAACCAGGGGCTCTGGCCTGAGTCCTGCTGTCCTGAGTTGCTTCTGGTAGCTGACCCCAACTCCCATACTGAGTTTTCCACAGAACTCCCATCCCACGGGCCTCTCTTTGGCTTGGAGTCCCACTACAGGATGGCTTGTTCACTGTGACCTCTCCAGATAAGTCTTCCTCAGTGTCCAAGATGGGCCAGGCCAACGACAGGCCTGGAGGTGTCTTCACTCTGCTCCTAAACAGCACATTGGTGGCTGGAGAGATGGCTCAGTGGTTAAATACACTTGCTTGCAAAGTCTGAGGGCCCAGGGTTAATTACCCAGTACCACGTAAAGCCAGATGCACAAAGTGGCACATGTTTGGAGTTCATTGCAATGGCAGTAGGCCCCAGTGCATTCATATTCTCTCTCTCTGCATATATATCTAAAGAGCACATTGACTCATGGGGAGCCAGTCACCTTAGCTAGTCACCTAAGACCAAAGCATCTAAGCAGGGTTTGGGGTCAGGGAAATCAGGTCCTTGAGTCAGGTCAGAAGGATGCAGAGCTATCAGCCAATAGAGGGGAGGGGTTTTTCCTGTCTAGTAGGAGAGTCAGGGCCTGGAGGTGAGGGACTATGGGCACCCTGAGGCCTAGGGAGATATGGAATGGGGGAACTGCCAAGTCTTCCCCTAAAGGGGAAGCCAAACTCCTTTGGGTGAACTCTGGGCTCATAGTTCTTTAGGTACCCCCCACCAAAATGTCTTACCATGAAGGAGCCCCAACTTTGACTTACCCCAGAGAAGTGGAGCCAGAGGATCTACTTCTACAGCCTGAGACATAAGCCCTGATGTCTTGATCCTAAGGGACACAGGCTTGCTGAGGCTGCCCTAGGGGGGGTGGGGGGACATTGCTGAAGATGGACAGTGTGCTTAGAAAGCAGGGCCACTAGCCAGCTCACTAATCTGCTTATCTGAATGTGCTTCTGCAGAAATGTGGAAACAGCTGGCGACAGTGATGTCATGCTATGAGCCTGAAAGACAACTGAGGTCATTATGGTTCCTCAAAATGGCTACAATATAATGTGGAAGCATTTTCATACGACTTAATTAAAATTTTACTGTAACGTGTTCTAAGCTTAGTCAAACTTGAAAAAAGTTAATAAATTACATGGGGGAAAAAGTGGAAAAAAAGAGAAAGTACAGGCAGCAGGTAACACACAGGCAGTACTCAGTAGCCAGCTGCCTGCGACATTCAGTTTAGGCCTGGAGGGGAGTGGTCCAGGCAGACAACACCCTGAAGTCCACATCCTCTAGAGGGTGCTCCCGACCAGTCCAGAGATGGAATCCTGCGGTAAGAACACTGGGTAAAGCATCTTAGCTGACCAGATGGAGACAGTGACCCGGGGATCCTTGCTGGAAAGGTAGCCCCAGGGCTATGAGAGCCAGGAGAATGGCTGGACGTCCATAGAAGAAAGGGCTGGAGTGGGGAATCCGAACCAGAGAGCCAAGGGAGTTGGTCACCGGATGGTCATCTGGGGACACAGGACAAAGTGGCTTTGTGTTGCCGCTGGCAGGATACGGCGGACTGTCCCAAGAGGACAGAGAGGAGCAGGCAGTGGTGGGGACAGAGGCCTCTGTGAGGGAGAGCGCCCAGCTGGCTGGAGCCTATGATCCTCTTGGGGCCTTCCTGGTGAAAGAGAAGGGAGCCCCAGAGTCCACCGGTGCCTGCGGCCTGGGGACTCTCAGCGAAGACGATCTGGAGCAGAAGCAAGCGTCCATCTCCGGAGCTCCTGGGGCATCCAAGCTCCGGGCCTGGGATGGCTGGGTGCTGCCGGACCCGACACCGCTTAGCAGCTGCTGGAGGGTTGTCAGGCTCTGAAGCTAGGGTGCTGTGGGGAGCAGGGTTGGGGAGTTCCTCCCGGGCCGGGAGGTACCCATGGCGGTGGGGGGTGTGTCGGCCCCTACCGCAGGAAAAATCAAACTAGGCTGGAGGCCGCCCAGCCAATCCTGCAGCAGATGGGCCCAGATTCAGCCAATGACTGCGGCGAATGCTAATGAGCGCTGACGCCGCGCGGAGAGCTCCATTCAAAAGTAGCAGCTATTGTCGCGGCGTGTTGCGCGCGCCGGGCCGGTCCCGTCGTCCGGCCGCCGCGCGGCATCGGACACGGCGGGGAACGCGGGGTGGAAGCCGCCCATGGCCGTGGCCGCGATGGCCGAGCGGGGGGGCCGTCTACCGCCCGCCGCGCCTGCTGCGGGGCCGAGCACCGAAGGGCTGCCCCGGGCCTTCCTGCAGAGCCTGCGCACCCTCTTCGACATCCTGGACGACCGGCGGCGTGGCTACGTGCACCTGCGCGAGATCGAGTCTCGCTGGCAGGGCGCCGATGCCAGCGAGCTGCCCCGCGGCGTGCTCGAGGGGCTGCGCCAGGTGGCCCCGGCCAGTGGTTACCTGACCTTCGAGCGCTTCGTGGCCGGTCTGCGCAGCTCGCTGCTCAGCGCTGACGGCGGCCCGCGGGACCAGCCACGCGCGCCCGCCCGGCTCGGGGACCAGCCGCCGCCGCCGCCGCTGCCCCCGCAGCGACTGGTGTTTGCACCGGCCGACGAACCGCGGACGGTCCTGGAGAGGAAGCCTCTGCCCCTGGGCGCGCGCCCCCCGCAGGCCGGCCCGGGGGGCTCAGCTCGGACCCCTGAGCTGCCCTGCAGCCCCACGGAGGGGGCGCCCTGCCTCGCGGAGCCTGAGTGGCCCCAGAGCACCGCCCTGGAGCGGAGCACGAGTGAGGACTCGGGTGAGTGCGGGGTTACCCCAATCTCATTGCTCGTTGCTCGGAGCCTGTGCTCAGGGTCTCCCAGGAAGAAAGGAGATGGGGGTCGCTGTGGGTGGGCCCCAGAGCCCAGGGCGAGGCTGTCCCTGTGTGTGCTGAGGCCGGCCAAGGACGGTAGGATGACTGAATATCCACCAGGAGCCCACTCTGTCTCAAGTATGAGCAGGGCACAGACACCTGCCACTGTGAGGGAAGGCATGCTGCCTCCTATACCTGCCTTCCCCCCCACCTCCCCCAGGGACACTTGGGCCTTCATCCTTCTGTCTGTGGCAGGAGGGGCAGAAGTGTCTGTCTAGGAGAGAGGGTCTCCCAAACTGGTCTGATGGTCCTTCTCAGTGTGACAGAACTGGCCTCACTTCCCCCACCCAGGCCAGGGTAGGCAGGAACTGCTGGAGGTGGTCCAGGAGTGTGGGGCACAGTGCTGAAGAAAGGGGTGGGGGCATCTTCTGCAGCACCTGCTAGGCTGTGGGTGCTGCCAACATTACAAACAGTCACAGACCAGTCTCTGGGGACCTCCAGCAGGCTCCTCTCTAGGCTTCCGGTCCAGTTGGCAGAGACGGGAGACTGTTGAATGGCCCCTGTCTGCCCCTCCAGCACCTGCCTTGGGAACAGGACCTGCATTGTGGCTGGGAATAGGGCAGGCTCCGAGAGGAGCCCAAGGCCCTCCCAAGCCCATATCACCTGTCCACTAATGATAGCTGCCAGCCCTCTTGGTGCTGCCCACTGTTTTTCCAGCCTCACCAGCCTTCTCCTGCCTCAGCCATGTTCTACCACCTCAAAACCCGCACTCGCTGTGGTGGTGGTCCCCGCCTTCCTGGTAAACTGCTCCAGCAGCCATCCCTCCAGAAGCTGGGAGCTGGATCTGGACCTCAGAGCCCTGCCTCCCTGTGCCTGTGGTGGGGGATGCTTCTGGGAATAGCTGGTCATTCCTGTGGTTATGTGTTTGGGATTGTGTGCCCGTGGACAGGCTCAGGGTTTGCCTGTGGTCCAGCCTTGCTCCACTGTGATGCCCTTTGTGGCACTAGGTCAGTAACTATGTGCCCAGGACCCATGAGGTGGCAGCATTTAGCCCACTTCTCTGCAGGCCTCAGGCCAGGCTGTAGCTGTCACCTCTGTACATGTCAGCTGAGGCCCAGACAAGGGGAGTGCATGGCATGCTTGACAAAGCTGGTTTTGGGGGTCAACAAATGTGGAGCTATTAAGACCCCTAACACACATATGGCCTCCCAAGTTCCCAGCCCAGTGGTTCAGGCCCCCTTCCCTGTGCAAATCAGTCTTGGGTGTACTGGAGTTTCTTCCCAACTCTCAGTGTGAGCACCCCCCCACACACACATACACCTTCTGGTGGCAGCATTCTGCCCGGGCACCTCCCAGTGCCTCGCCTTGAGCTGCGGGCCACTCGGCACAGCAGGTTGGGACCTGAACTCTAAGACGTGTTTGGAGCTAGCATTCTTGCTGTGCACACACGAGCCGGAATCAGTCACCCACTCCCAGGGCCTGGAGTATGGCTCTAAGGAGGGAGCCACCCACTCTATGTCCAAGTCCTGGATGATGCCAGATATGGAGTTGGAGGGCTAAGGGAGGGTGCCCTCCTCCATGTCTGCACCCTGCTTTTCTAGACAGGGAGCTTGACAAACGTACATGAGCTCAGGGACATTTTGATTATCGACTGCACTGTCTTCACATACCTGTACAGGGCTCACTTCATACAGATCCAGACCCAGGTCTAACCTGCACTAGCTGCTGCCTCTCTTACCCTTTACCCAGCAGCCATTGAGACCCTGAGATGTATCCATCATGTTCTGGGCACAGGGGGAGGGGTGCAGAAAAAAGCTACATGAAGCCCCTGTCCCCAGCAAACAGAGGCAGATGTGAGGAGTAGGGTCGGCACGTGGGAACCAGAGCCTAGCCAGGCACAAAGGCAACAGATGGACTATGCCTGGGAGTTGGGTCTGGCAGAGGCTCTCAGTTGGTGCAGACCTGGTCCCTAGGGTTTGCATCACAAGGGTTAGTTGGGGGTTCTGGAATGGACTGTGGAGCTGGGCTGGGCTGTTGAGCCCATTAAATAGGCTCAGAGTTAAGTCAGGATCCTGCTTCTCTGCTTCAGGTGCCGTGGCCTGCAAGGCTCTGGAGGTAGGCATAGGCGATGCCCGGCGGGCTCCACGGACCCGAGGGGAACGTCGGAGGCACACGATCACCAATGGCGTGGACTGTGGCCTGGTGAGAGGGGCAGGACTCCCAGGGACTCTGTGTTGTCCAGGAGGCTGGAAACTAGGGAGAAGCAGCCCGGCCTGGGTATTGGGGGAGCTGTGGAGGTAGTGGCTGTCAGTCTGACCATCTCCCTGTGGGAGCTGAAATCTCAAGACAAACAGGGTTCTGTAGGGATATGTGGTGACATATTATTTGGATAACTGCCCTACAGGAGTCTGGGGTTCCCATGCACAAGCTGTAATCCACATTTGCCTTTGCAGATTGCACACAAGCCTCTATTCAGGCCTGTGTGCTGGCTTACGTGTGCATAGGTGTTGACTTGTATGCCTGGGGCTCCTGGAGCACATGGGCGCCTGTGGGGATGCGCAGTGCCGATGTGTGTGTTCTCTCTGCTCACGCATGTTGTAGCTGAAGCAAATGAAGGAGCTGGACCAGGAGCAAGAGGTGCTGCTGCAGGGGCTGGAGATGATGGCTCGGGGCCGCGAGTGGTACCAGCAGCAGCTGCAACGTGTGCAGGAGCGGCAGCGCCGCCTGGGCCAGAGCAGAGCTGGTGCTGTGAGTGCTGGGGTACCCCTTCAGAACCTGGTGCCCTGGGGCTGGCTGGCTCCCACCAACTGCCCTGGGCTGCTCCCTCTCTGCCTCTGAGTAGCAAATTTGGGGTGGGGAGGGACAGGAGTGCCAACTGCAAGGACCAGCCCTTATGGCTGTTTCTCTCCTAGGATTTTGGGACTGCTGGAAGCCCCCGCCCTCTGGGGAGGCTGTTGCCTAAAGTCCAGGAGGTGGCCCGGTGCCTGGGAGAACTGTTGGCTGCAGCCTGTGCCGGCAGGGTGAGTGCTCTGTTATCTGTCTGTCACCTTTGCTGGGCCACCCCTCATCCTTGTCCTGGAAACTGTGCCCAGGAGAGGCCTGTCTGATCATGCCTTCCTGCAGGCTCTGCCAACATCCTCTTCGGGGCCCTCCTGTCCCACCCTGGTCCCCTCCTCACCCTCAGCCCCAGGCTGGCAGCAGCAGACCATCCTCATGCTGAAAGAGCAGAACCGGCTGCTCACCCAGGTAGGTGTGGGACAAGGAGGGGTGGGGATGGAGGCCTGGCTGTGCCCACTGGCCCTGACCACCTGTCCTCTCCACCCAGGAGGTGACTGACAAGAGTGAGCGCATCACTCAGCTGGAGCAGGAGAAGTCTGCCCTCATCAAGCAGCTATTTGAGGCCCGAGCTCTCAGCCAGCAGGATGCTGGGCCTCTGGACTCCACCTTCATCTAGCTGCTCGCCTCCCTTGGATACATGCACAGACCGCCTCAGCCCTGCGGCACCCCTTTGAGTCCACCCTCTGACTGGAGACCACCAGCTGGCCTGGGAAGTCCTTGAGTGGGAGCCCCTCTCCACCCATGCAGTCTGGGTTCCCTGGATGTTTACCCCAGGCTGGCCCTTTATATTTGGGGTGCCAATCAGGGTGGGGCTCAGTTGTGTTGGTAAGCCTGCTGCTGCTACTTCCGCTGCCGGTGGACAGTGGGGGCCCCTTCCTCATGTTTACCAGATCTCAGGCAGCCCTGGACACACAGGGCCATGTTTACAGCTGTCCAGTCTCTTCCTGCATGTGACCCTGGGCCCTGGTCTCTAGTAAAAAAAACTGGTTACACTGGACTGCACTTCTGACAATTCCCAGCAGAGGGCGATGACTGAGCTCCTCGCAGCAGGTTTTGTCCTGTGTGTGTAGGGAACAGAGAGGTTAGGGGTCCAGCAGTAGGTTTCTTCTCCACCAAAAGCACCAAGTCAGGTGGCTGTGGCTCAGATGGGAATAGACAGAGGGCACGGGGCAGGGGCAGGAGTGCTGACAGAGAACTCTGCCCATCCTGTGTCTGCTGGGAGAGTTGTAGGGATGGAAGTCAGGGTTCATGTTCCCACTAAAGTTGAGAAGGATCTGGCTGCAATTGGACCAGGCCAGGAAAGTTCCTGGAATGAGGCCAACAGCTTGGCTTACCTTCCCTTCCCACAGGCCCAGGCCCTAAAACCACATGTTTTTTTATCCTCCTGGCCAGGACTATAACCCAGACTAAATCCCATGGAGCCACCTGTGGTCGCCATGGTGGTTCAGTGTGTCCCTCCCATGGAGAAGCATCTGTTCCCATGAGGAATGAGCCCCAGCCAGGCTGTGAGGTACAGTGTGGGCAGAGCAGCAGAAGATGCCTGTTCCTCAGGGCATAGGATACCCAAGGTCTGAGAACTGCAGCTTATCCCTGGAAGGCAGGGAGGGGACACATTGTCTCAGCCACAGAAAAGGGAAACTGGAAACAGGCTAGGGCAAAGTCCTCCTCAAATGTCACTCTACCCCCTGCCCAGGCCTCCCATTGGCACCTTTGGCTCAGCCTAGTCTGGTGGCACTTGGTACTCACTGTCACCAGAACCAAGGGCAGGGGCCAGCAGTGTGGAGGTGTGGGCATTTCAGGGGGCAGGGTTTGGGCCTGATTCCCCTGCTGTACTTGGCCTGCAGGGCATCCCAGGTCAGGAACATATTAGCCCAGTACCCAAGCCATCTGCTCCATGGTCAGAAGTAGGTTCTAGGCCTGAAGGACGGTTATGTCCCATAAACTCTAAACACCATGGTGGACTTGCCTTGCACTGGTTAGACCAGTAGCAGCAGTGAGTGAGAGCTCTCAACAGATCCGGCCTGTTCCCAGGCCTTCTGAAATTGGCTTCCTTCATGGTCCTTGAGCTTGCCTCTCTCCCATTTCATGACCAGGCACTCACAGCCCTTAGACCCTGAGGATACTTTGCTGGTGGAATAAGTTCCCCAAACACAGCAGAAACATTCCAGAACTGAAGCCTGATGACACCCTCCATGACCCCCCCCCACTCTTCTAGGCTTTATCCCCACATAGATAATCTCCTGGAGCTGCTCATTGCTTTGCCCATTAGCTCTTACCTGTCCTCACAGAGCCACATGCGCCTCTGAGGTGTTTAGTCAGGCAGCAGGCTTTCTGCACCCTGAAACACTGCGATCCCTTATGATGTTACGGGACTGAAGGCAAGAGATAGGGGACGGGCTCTACCCTGGCTGATCATTAGACCTGTATTCTCTGAGGTAAATGCAACAAACATGACACATGGGAGCACAGCAAGCGCCGCCTCATGGCCTTGTATTCCAACAGTGACAAAGTATGTCTGGTCTGCTAATACTCCTAGTCACTTGGAAGTTTGCAGAGACCCCGAGAGAATTTAAAGTGGTCCCAGTTGGCCCAGGGGATTGGCAGGGTCCAGTGCTGACCTGTGGAGCCCCAGCCCTAATGGTACAGAGTAGGCAAGTGTCACACAGGGTGACTCAGGTAGGTGGCTTCCCTGGCTTCTACCTGCTAATGCAGGAAACACAGATATGCTCCCAGTTGTGACAACCAAAACCTGTCTGCAGACATTGCTCACTGTCCTCTGGGAGCAAATGTGCACCTTCTTGAAAGGCTCAGAATTACAGCCCGTATGGATTTTTTGAATTGAAGTTCCAAGGACATGAGTGTCTCCAGGGTTTAAACACACGCGCACACACACACACACACACACACATAGTGGGTGCTGGCAGAAGCAGAATCTGAGCCTTCAGATAGTACAGTGGTCACAGTGAACAGTAACGGTGCTTTATATTTAAAGAAACAAGATTCTCAAAAACACAAGCAAGGAATAGTCGATATTCATTCCATAAAAAGTGTGGTCTTTGGGGAGGGGCCCTGTAGAGATGGCTCAGTGGTTAAAGGCACTTGCAGGGCTGGAGAGATGGCTCAGCGGTTAAGGCACTTGCCTCCAGTGCCTAAGGCCCTGGGTTCAATTCCCCAGGACCCACAACCACAAGGTGGTGGCCCTGGTTCTCTCTCTCTCTCTCTCTCTCTCTCTCTCTCTCTCTCTCTCTCTCTCTCTCTCTCTCTCTTTCTGTGCTTGAAAATGAATAAATAAAATATTTTTAAAAAAATAAAGGCACTTGCAAAGCCTACCAGCCAGGGGTTTGAATCCCAGCCAGCCACAGAGTTAGGTGGGCATTTGTATACAGCAACAAGAGACCCTGGCATGCCTGCTCCCCTTCCCACAAATACATAAATCAACCAATCAGGCTGGGAAGAAGGCTAGTTAGTAAAGTGTTTACCTTGCAAGAATGAGGACCTGAGTCAGATGTACAAAGTGGCACATGTGTCTGGAATTGGTTTGCAGTAAATAACATTTTTTAAAAAGCCAGCTATGTGAGCCAGGGATGGTGGAAATGCCATTAATCCCACCATTTGGGAGGCAGAGGTAGGAGGATCACCGTGAGTTCGAGGTCACTCTGAGATTACATAGTGCATTCCAGGTCAGCCTGGGCTAGAGCGAGACCCTACCTCAAAAAACCTAAATAAATAATAAACAAATGCTAGATACGTGATACATGATTGTAATCCTAATGTTGGGGAGGGAGAGACAGGAGGATCCCTGGCTTTTGCTGCCAGCCAGTCTAGCCTAATTGGTGAATTCCAGACCAGTGAGAGAGCCTGTCTCAAAAAAGAAAAAAAAAATGAACAGGTGCTTAAGAAACAATACCAGAGGTTGTCCTCTACATGCATGTGCACACAAGTAAAAACAGCTGCACACACATATGCACATAAACATACCAGCACATGCACAAAGAATATCAAACATTAATGAGTAAAGTAGAACATCTAAAAATATTACACTTAAGATTAAAGTCACGAGCAGGGCCTTTAATCCTAGCACTAGGAAGGCAGAGGAAGGAGGTTGAGTTCGATGCCAGCCTTACAGGTGTGAGTTCCAGGTCTGCATGGGCTAGAGTGAAACATTATCTTCAAAAAACAAAAAATTTTAAAGCCTCAATAAAAGCATTAAAACATCAGATGGAAACTCAGCCCAGAGCACAAGGTTAGGAGATTCTCCAGAATACAGCCCAAAGCGATAAGATTACAGCCCAAAGAACAGAGGAGGTAGGACATCTTGGTTGATGGGTGAGGGGTCAGGCTAGACTTCCTGAGAGAGATGACAGGACGGGAAGAGGAACATAGATAAACTGCTTATGTTTTCAGAACCGTCTACAGCCACCTGTTCTGGGATCTAGAACACCAACAAATCCCAGTGATGCTAAATTAGGAGAAATAGGGCTGAAGAGATGGCTCAGCGGTTAAGGTATTTGCCTGCAAAGCAGAAGGACCAGAGTTCGATTCCCCAGTGCCCACATAAAGCCTGATGCACAAGGCACATGTGTCTGGAGCTTGTAGTGGAGGCCCTAACATGTCCATATTCTCTCTCTCTCTCTTTCTCAAATAAATAAAAAAAAATTAGGAGAAAGGTATGCTTTCTTTTACAAGAACATAGAAGAATTCAAAGACAGAACAAGTCATAAAAAAAGAAACAGGAGGGGGCTGGAGAGATTGCTCATTGGTTAAGGTACTTGCCTGCTAAGCCTAATGCCCTGGGTTCGATTCCCTAGTACCCACTGCGCATGCATCTGGAGTTTGCTTCCAGCATTAGAGACCCTGGTGCATCCATTTCTCTCTCTCTCATCTCTCTATTTCTCTCTGTTTGCAAATAAATAAATAAAAATATTAAAAAGGAAAAGTTAGGTATGGTTGCTTTCACCTTTAATCTCAGCAGTCAGAAGGCTGAAGGAGATCACTGTGAGTTTGAGTTCATTCTGGGCTACAGAGTGAGATTCTTCCTCAAAACAAAGAAAGAAAGAAAAAAAGGAAATGTATAATGAAACACATTATTTGCTAATTTTAAAAATTAATTTTAAGAGCTAGGAAGATGGCTAAGAGTTCACTTGCTGGTGCACCTATTCTCTCTCTCTCTCTCTCTCTCTCTCTCTCTCTCTCCTTGTCTGCTTGCAAATATGTAAATAAAATATTTCAAATTTTTATTATTTCAAATTTTATTATTTAAAGTTTTAATTATTTAAAAAGCTTTGCTCCAAGCCGGCCATGGTGGTGCATGCCTTTAATCCCAGCACTCAGGAGGCAGAGTTAGGAGGATCTCTGTGAGTTCAAGGCCACCCTGAGACTACATAGTGAATTCCAGGTCAGCCTGGGCTGGAGTGAGACCCTACCTCGAAAAAACAAAAAATTTAGGGTTGGAGAGATGGCTCAGTGGTTTAAGGCAATTGCCTGTAAATCAGGAGTTTAATTCCGAGTGCCCAGTAAAGCAAGATACACAAGGTGGCACATGCCTCAGGAGTTTGCAGTGGCTGGAGGCCCGTCCTGGCGTACACATTCTCTCTCTCTCTCTCTCTCTCTCTCTCTCTCTCTCTCTCTCTCTCTCTCTCTCTCATAAATAAACAAAATAAAAAATTGTAACATTTATTTGCAAGCAGAGAAAGGAGAAAGAAAAGAGAGAATGGGCACGCTAAGGCCTCCAGCCGCTGCAAATGGACTCCAGATGCATACGCCACATTGTGCATCTGGTTTCACATGGGTACTGGGGATCAAACCTGGGATGTTCCTATCTGATCCCATCCCATCTGTGATGGTTAAATTTTGTTGTCAACTTGACCTTTTAATCATCTTGGGTGTGTCTCTGAGGTTTACAGGAAGGCAGCCCTCTCAGTAGGGGGCAGGATGTAAGGAAGCTTAGGAAAGCTAGAAATGAACATCCTTTCCTGGGAGGGCCTTGCAGGAAGGAAATCCCAGAGACTCAGGGAGTTAACAAGTCTGGAAAAGGTTGCAAGACCCATCCTAAGGCTGTATAAATGGGGAGCGAATCTCTCCTCCCCTCGATTGTTTGTTATTGTGAGTGTGGTGCTAGTGACGGTTTTTCTCTCTCTGCTTGGACTGTGAAAAGGGGGG